>OU898277.1:45970815-46040034 GCA_918026665.1 Diabrotica balteata
TTCGTCGTAATTTCGAACAGCGACTTTATAATTGTATAGACGTTGGTGGATATCATTTTGAACATTTAATTAAATCCTTTGGCTAATGAGTAAACTATTTGAATTTTTTAGATCATTTTATGTACATTACATTTAATAAAGTTTCCTATAAATGTTGCAAATTTCGTTTTAATGTAGTCTTTAAGTGATGAAGGGAAAAATTTGAAATTGACACTAGGTGTTACATGTAGTTTTTAAGAGGTGTATAATAATGTTAATAGTAAAGATGTTAATGTCCTCAATAATGTTAATAGTTAAAGAGTAAATATGGAAAAAAATCATATTGCCTGAATTCGCAAACAAAAAATATGTCTAATTATATGCCACACATAGGCTAATCCCTATTTAAAATCAAGGGTTTACTATTAATTTACTATTATTAAGGGTTTATTATTAACTGGGAGGATATATATCGTTAAAACATGTTTGTCCCCTTTAGATTAAAAATCGACATGCACTCTTTTGAGTGGTCAACCCTGCAAAATCAAATAATGAACATGTTAGAATCAACTAAAGGAAAGGTTGATTTGTTACCTATCTCTCTGATAATTCGAGTCAATCAAATTTACTTAATTAAGCAAACGTCAATTATGTTGATGTATGAGAAATATAAAATGTTTGCCTGGAGGAGTTACCGGTATCCTCCGTTCGGTGAAACGATCGGAAGATCGGCATTCATTCAATGGTAGACCTGTAAGGTGTTAGTTAGTGTTATCCAACTCTTCGGACAGACTTGCGCCACTGTTTCATTGCTAACAATTAATAACGCAATTCCACTAAAATGGGCCCTTTTAAAATCCAAGCGACGTAACTTGACCACAAATGATGTTGCATAAACAGTGGTAAATTACAACAAACAATTCAAACCTAATCCTTCACATTTCTAGATATGGTCCATTTCTGGAAACATCACGTAAAATAACTATATATTAACCAGTCTACACAAATGAGTATAAGTTTTAAATTGAAGAGGCCCGCATGAAGAATTATTCTCGACTTAAACGAAAAAAAAAAAAGGAAGAATGGCCCAACTACATAAAAGCTACTCACGCTTAAAACTTGGGCACAGTACTCAAAGAAGAAGACGCATGAGGAATAGCGACAGAATAATTTGAAAATTATGATCGTTGACCAGAAAATAAAAAATATTAATACATACAATCGACTAGCTATCTGATTTGACTAAAGTTTCCCTCTACCATCTCATTGGCTTAAGTCGCCAGTAGTGAAGGAAGCAAAATGGTTTGTAAACGTTTTAACTTTGAACGTCAAAATGCAAATAACCAAAAAATACGTTAATCTTTTTCATACCACTGTTGTCGTCCTATAATAAACTTTATGGATATGAAAATCCATGTAGGACTAAACGTAAACCAATAATTTCAACTGCTACTTTTGTAAATAAAAAAAGTAAATATAAACAATATTGACACAAGCAGTTGCATAAGATTATTTAAAATAAAACGAATCTCAAATAAATAATTATCTAATTAGAATGGAACAACATTAATTTTATTGTGAGTTCACACACGGTTTTATAAATTATTTTTACAAACTTTGCCATCTTTTATCATATTTCATCTACCTATATAGACGAGAAAGACAAACAATTTTAACCAATAAAAAACTAAGAAAACGACAGTATATCTGGAGAAGACTGTTATTCATATTTGTATCCAAAAGGGAAGCTTAACATGTATGACCCCAATATATCTATTCGTTACTATTTTACATTGATAAAAAGTATCAATCGATTTAATCATAATCATTGTTGGTGCTAGTCAGTGCTGTGCAGAGCAGTCACAATAAAGAAATGAGCAGTTTATAGAGATATACCCGATTAACATATCTGGTGTTGATACCAACTGATCAGCTTATTTCATATCACTCGTGCCATTCATTAGATGCTAAAGTTTCTAATGTGTACTTATTAGAAAGGGGAAGAGATCTACAGATAAATTTTATTGGTGTTTCTCTGACGAAAGTCACGGTAGGTCTATATATAAAAATCGGCCAATACATGAGGAAGAGTGACCTCTAAGCATCTTAATAAGATGGCAAATTAGAAATTGGAACCGTCGTCGTTTCTGGAACATGAAAAAAAACGGTACAATATGTACTATGTGACTGCAGCATTGTTCTGCAAATAGTTTAAATTCATTGAAGGGGTTTTCTTACACCTTCGAAGGTAATAAACATTGAAAACTGATCAAATTCCTTTGAAGTAATAGCATTTTCGAGATTATTGGATTAAACTAGATTAGGGTTATGCACAAAAATATTTACTCAGGTCGATTCGCGTAATCTACAAATTCTACAATCTCACATTTATTTTTGGGTATGTTGTCAAAAGCTCCTCTGGACCTCTAAGAGAAGTAATAATGAATTTGAAACAATGAGAGTAACTTATACAAGTCTAAACAAGAGAAAAATCGCTTAACAAATAAATAAAAAACGTCGCAAAACTTTTTTTTAATTTAACGTAAATTGTAAACAAACTGATCAAACTGATTTTTGATTATTAGGGGAAATAGAAAAACCAATTACGTACATTTAAAAATGTGCAAAGATACAACTTATTCTACTAAACATTACATGTTTTTAAATAAAAAAATCGTTTACGCGAACTTCTTATCACCAAGAATATGTGACCGATCACACTTTGTATTTAATAGATCAAGAATCTTTATGAAACATTTTACTATGCAATGTATTAACATAAAATTATCTAGTATTATCAGAAGCCACCTCTAATCCTCCTCTAAAGTTACCGCCTCTTGGGAAGAATCCTCTATTGCCACGGTTTCCTCCTCTTGATCTGAAATTTCCTCTATAAATTGCCTCCTCAAAAATTTTGATCTGGCATGAAGTTAAATCCCGGGGACCCTCCTCGTCCCCTCCCTATAAATAGAAACTGCGTTTAGTAGTGAAAAATAACAAAGTAATGAATTATATGATAAAGAGATAACATAATAATAACATTCTACAATATGTTTGGTGCAACATATCAAACTAATACTATATTTTTTTCTACGAGTAGATTATGAAAACGAAATAAAGATAATATAAAACAGCATGTTTTGCAGCCCCAAATTAAAGAAGTCTGCTGTTGTAAGAATAAGTGGTAAATTAATTTTTGACCAGACGTACTTTGCCTTAATAATAATATCGTATTTACCTCAGCAAATCTGTGAAAAAATCATCGATTTCACGTAAAAATCTATGTAGATTTTTACGGCCAGTTCCACCAACGTGATGCGTAGGCGCAAAATTCGGGCCAATGCTTTTTAAATGCATTCATTTTTTTCGAATCCTGAGAAAACTAATAAATATTTTAAAAAATTTAAACGCAGAATGAAAGAATACATTAGTACCGGGGCCGAAAGTCCCTGAAAACTTCTATAATGTTTATTTTAATAAGTTACAGGGGTGAAAAAAAAGAAGAAAATTTAGTGTGATTTTTAATTTTTAATATCTCATTCAAAAAACTTTTTGTTTATTCTAAGGGGACTTTCTGCCCTCGGTAATCTTTCATTCTGCATTTAAATTTTTTAAAAATGTTTGTTAGTTTTCTCAGGATACTTAAATTCCGTTGGTTTTCGTCACACCAACTAAAAATATGTACCTAAGTACCTACAAATATTTTTGCTCAAGCTCAGTCACCTACTATGACGACTTTTTTAACTTGGAGCATGCATTTAATTCATCTTCTGTCATGTATTTGACATATAAGTGAGGTTAAATTTCTACCGTAATCTATAGTATAAAGTAGTATAAAGTATATAAAGGTTTATAGTGTATATGTTGCAGGAAATAGGTGTAACACGTCATTTCGTGAAAGCCTAGTCATTACACGTATTACCGACAAACGCTGTATTAGGTGACCGCCCACCAACTGGCGTGGCAAGTGGCAAGTAGCACGCATCTAGCATGTTATTTAAAATGTAACCAATGAAAACGAATGATTCAGCGCACACCAAAATGTCAGTGACGACATTCATGCTAATCATTCGTTTTCATTGGTTACATTTTAAGTAACATGCTAGACGCGTGCTACTTGCTACTTGCCATTGTCACGTCAGTTTGGTGGGCGCTCTCACTTACTTTTCTTATTATTGTAACTGAAATTATGCGCCATTTCAGGGGACTGCCATCCCTGGCAGACGACAAACGGTGATACGGCCGAATTATTGAACATTACAACGACTGACGGTTGTATGTTTAGTCAATTCAGACGCCAAATTAAGATTTTACCATATATCTTGTTGCAAGTGTTTATTATTATATAAATATGGATATCGACAAGGGTGTATTTTATGAAAAGGTAAAACCAATATTATCAAGTGAACAAAGACGTCAAAAAGCCGTGAAATGATGATGAAATGAATGAGGTAACAACAACTTAAACCTAACCTTAAATATAAAAAATGCACGGCCGTTCATTATTATAAAATGCCGCTAATAACTCTGCAATTTATTTATTAAATGATTGGACTGTACATACAACCCTCAGACGCTGTAACTTTCAATCATTCGGACTGTAACTGACTAAAGCGTAACAGTCCGTTTGGCGCTAATTTCAGTCCTAAAAGATGCGTGATACATGCGCAACAATCAGTCTCAGCTAATCTGTAATGTACTTAACCTGTAATCCTTCAGTAACACGTTTGCCTAGCGTAGAATGGTGAGATGGCGCTTCAGTCACAGACAGAGCTAATGTAATGATAGCACATGAGTATGGTTAGACATATACAGAATTAGAAGTACAAATATACGACATAGATGCAAGGTAAAGAACATCAAAAAATGGGTAAGAAATAGAAGAGTAGAATTGAAACGATCATATTAAGTCGAATGACAACAAATAGAGTAGTAAAGACAGGTTCCCCAATAGAAAGACGATCAGTAGGAAGACCACGAAAACGTTGTCATTCCAACGTACTGGAGGCACATTGAAAAAACAGACAGAGTCATGTCTATATAAAAGAACAAGAACACAGACGTGTTGATATCGATTTGCAGGTCGATTGAATTATTGTATTGGAGGTCACTAAGAACACTTAATTGGTTAATTTGTGAAATTTTTATGTTTTTCTTGTTATTACTCGTATTCAACCAATAAATTAGTTAAATCCAAAATTATCTTCAAACTTATTACTTAAATAAAAAAAAAAACTGTGATGTCGAGAAATGTAGAGAAACTTTCAAATGATCTGCCACTCCACCATACTTGCTATTTAAAAAAAAAATCTGGGGTTGATTGGGGAAGTAAAAGGATAAATTTGAGGGCATGAATTTTTGCATGAAATTCGTCCCGCTGCCAATACGAATTGACGTGTTTTCTTAGATTTAAAGAAACTCTTGGTTTTTGAGATTCTGGGGGAGGCCGTCAAATTTTCGTGGAGCACACTGTATATTAATCAATAAAATTTCAATATTTTTTACGAAATAAAAGTAAAATTCAACTTTTTATGGAAAAACTTTAAACTAATTGATCTTTTCGGGATTTCCGATTTTTCATAGCACAGTCCATTTACCGAGTTTTAAAACGCAATTAAAAAAAAAAGAGCTCGAACAGGCGAATATTTTAACGGGTTATACTTTTTTACTCCTTCTCAGTATATGCCATATAAAAAAAATGGATCATAAAATTTAGATATTCGTTTATAATCTATTCAATCTTCAGATCTTAATGTTAATAAACAATGGAAATGATTCAAAAAAAATTGCCATCTTGGTTTTTATTGGTTTAGAAAGGTTCTTTTTTTTTAGATTGTGTTTTTTCATCATCTTTCAATCGGTCTACTTACAAGTGCCCTGACATAAGAAATGACATGACCACAAGATGCTTTTGCCATGTTGCGCATAGGGATATGATGAACAGAGTAGAAGAGGGGATATACCCTGTCTGACACACCCTCTAAATCTATATTTCTTCTAAAAAAAAACACTATTCTTATTTAAACACAGTTATCTGATTATAATAAGAGAGCACTAATGATCCTGATGTGTTATTAGGATTATCACTATAAACAATATATTTTTTACCTTTATCCATATAGTCTAAATTATATTATATTTAAAAATGTATCAGGATTAATATTATTATAAAAGTTAATACCAAATACTGCAGTGTATGAACAAAAGTTACTACTTTAGCTCTCTCAAAACCGAACCATCGTTTATTAAGAACTCAGTAAATTCTAACAAATAAAAAAGATGTTATTATACCTCTTTTAACGAAAGGCCCTCTATTGTTGTGTCCTCGTCCTCGAAAACCTTGATTATTCATATATGGCGGTGGCATTTGAGGAGGAGGTGGTCCCATCCAATTATCGTCTGGGCCCCAATCTTCTCAACCCGCTTTGATCATGGTTGTTTTGCGATGAAATTGTCTAGATCATCATCCGATAGCCAAGGAATTCGGAGGCGGGGCAAGCGGCCCAGGTTGTCCCATCATCATTGGCGGTGGATGGAGCGGTGGTGGGTGGGGGTAGGGAAGGTTCAATGATGCAGGCATGATTGGCGGACCTACCAAATCATTAAAATTCATCATTAACGGTGGTGGAACGCTCATAGAATTATTGCTCAATGAATCTGTAAGTTTTAAATTTTTAGTACATAGACAGTATATACACTTTTCATTACATTATTATTTCATTACAGCTACTATTTATAAAATACTACCCGAAGCAGACAAAATTGTTTTAGCCTAAGTAATAGTGCAGTGAATATCATACTTTATATACAGGCAAATATGTAACTATCGTATTCTTTCCAAACTGTTGGCAATATTTTTCATAAGGTTTTTATTTTGAAAATTGCTTCTTATAATTTTCAAGGAGAATCAGCATAATCTAAGTATTTATTTGTACTGCCAGATTCCTCTAATGTTATAGGTATTGTCTTTCTTCTATTTCGCTTTTCTCTCCCAATCCCACGTTCATTATAAAATAATATCGGAACGAAACATACAAATAGACCCAAGAAAGTCCAGTTGGGTCGGTCAAGGTTGATCTCGGTGTCAGCGATGCCCCACTTGCTGAGCACACCTCTATCTACATACGTGTTCTTTGGAAGTGTTTGTGTTTTTATTTTTGAGAGATCTATACTATGGTTTTTTAATTACTAATTTATCTCTTGTTATCAAGATGAACATATCCAGCTGTCTCCTTACAGGAGACACAGTCTCGAAACAGGTTTCCCTCTGTTCCATGGTTTTCCTATGGCAACTTTAGTCGAACCAGTCCTGGAAAACAATTCAGCTAGTTATTTACGACTTTTTAAAAGATTAGTGGTCTGTAAAAACCTTTTTGGATCTTGCCTGTATAGTCTAACAGTCTTTATCTCAAGATATATTAATATGTTTTTTTCATGATTCGATATAAGCGTCTGGTGGAAATTCGATTGTGATATTGTGAATTGACATTTAGCGGTATTTTAATATAGTTTATAAGACTCTGGTAAGCAGTAGCATTCGATTATAATATATTTGTGTTGATGATACAGTATAATTCAGAGGTGAAGGAACCTGCTGCCGCATATTGTGAGTTATTTCCCTTTGAATCTCGACGATCGTCAAGTTTTCTTTGTTTCTCAGAGAAAAGATCATGTCTCTCCTTTTTCATTTAGTTTCAATTTTTTTAATATACTTCCATTCGTTAATATTATCTCTTTTTTTTTTCTTTCTGACTTGGTTTTAAATAAACCGGTTACAGTATCCCCAGTCTAGATATGTTGACCCACTTCCCAACGTCAGACATTGTGTCATTTAAAACACATCTTTAACCTGAGCTTCTTTGTTTAACTTAATTTCAAAGACAGTCATCCTCTTGGGTTATGTGTACATTACCCAAAATAGCACCTAACTTCTAAGGTTCCCTTTACCCATCCACGTTTATTGTACGTTACAATAACTAATAAATTTTGTTGAAAATTCAGTTCTACTCACCACGCTATCTAATTGCTGACAACATGAAAAATCGTTGACGACAAAAATAAGATTTTAAAATTGTGTTTTGCAAATTTTTGCTACTAACAACTGTTGGATACTTTTTTAATACCCACACAAAAGGGAATATGTACAAGTGGGAAATACCTTAACTTGGTGTTTGTTTTTAAGAATGGAATGAGTGATTAATTCGTATTTTCCTTTAATTCTATACTTCAATTTGTTTACTACATACTCGATTATTTAGGATTAACAACTTGTATCTACTTATGAGGCTTACCTCCAGATTATCAGATATATTTCCAATTCATTCATTTCGTCGCCATGAGTGAGATCATCTAAGAAATTATTTGTGTCATCATCAGGTAGTTCAGGTAGCGGTGGGGGTGGTTCTAGCATAAAAGAGTGATCATCATTTTCACTTCCATCGATAATAACCTGGATAATATTTATATTTTAAGACTAAGACCGTTGGTATATCTATTTTATGTATATAATACACGCAAACAAAATGTCTAAGTAGCACCACTACTATTTCCTATTTTTCAATAAAATTTTTTTTGTTAATACTATACCAGTCGATTTGAAAACTTCTCTACAAAGGTGTGCCATGAAAATTAATCTGTCAATTGCCCTGTTTTAATAAGGCAAAAGTGACAGTGCCTCACATTCATACGATTAATTGCTTCAAATTGTAAAAAACAAAGTTGCTTCAAATTTTAAAGATAGTCGAATAGTTTTAAAGAATTTAAAGTAGTAGACAGTAAAGAATAGTGTATTTTACTTTAGACCTTTGCTAAAACAAGATTATTAAACGCAACAATAGCTATGGAGCGTCGGCATTTATTATATGTTCAAGTGTTAAGTGTTGTGAATATGAATGAAGGTGGTCTTTCACAAACTGATGTTGCCTGACGTCATTTTGACGTCAATTGATGACGACGACGATTGATGTCATTTGACGGGTGTCTGAATGTGATTTTGAAATGTGTATCCATACATGTGAGCATGTATGGGATATGCTTCAGAGACAAATTGCTCCTCGTCTGAATAATGTTCATACTAGTACTAGACAAGGTCCTTCGAAATCTTCTCTTACACAGAAATGGATCCTATTGCCTCGAAACAAAATTGATATTTTAATTTTAAGCATGCCAAGGTAGTGTCAAGCCGTAATTAATGCTGCTGGGGAAAACGCAGAATTATTAAATTTGTTTTTAGAAAAACATTTATTGTTAGATTTTTGTTTTAATATTGACTTTTATGTTAAATAAACATTTTATTAAATTGCTACACTTCTTAACTTTGCTTGATTGTTTCATCAGAGAGAAAGAATCTTACACTAAAATTAAGATGAATTCATTGCTGACTCATCAGGTATTATAAACGGTATGTTACTTTTTAAAATTTAATCAATATCGATGTATATCTGAGAAAAAAAGACTTGGTGTTCCTTAGACATATTTGAGATTTTATTTTGATATCTGAGACAAACTTTCATAGATTTTAAATAAGCCTTCAGGAAATAGAGATAATGGAAAAATTGGTCTTGTGGATAAAACCAGTACAGAAGAGAAAAGGGAGGACCAACACAACGAATTGAAAAAGTGCAAAGGAAGAAGGTTGGAAGAGAAAAGCACAAAATAAAAAAATGGAAAGAAGTATAAAAAAATTAAGGAAAACGCTCTTAACATAACAAGATGTAAAAATTTAACATTGTGATTCTACCTCAGACTACCCGTTACCTTTTATAAAAAGAATACGATCAGGAAAGAATGCATCAGGAAAATAGCGAAGAAACGGAATCACAATATATTTTAAAGGCTACACTTTAAACTTTGCATGCAATATAAATTTTGAATATAAAACCAACATAATACGCCACTGGTGGTGGGAAGATTAGAACTAGCATCAAAACTATCAAAATTTTTGTCGATATCTCAGATGAGTTGCATAGCACAGCCTTCGGATAATATTTACCTTTAAATTTTCACTTTTTACTCTACAATTTTCGTCATCGCTCAGATCCATATCCACATTATCTGGAGATATAGGTGGTGAAGGCTCATCTCTTTCCAACAACAACGGCGGTAGTAGATGCTGCTCCTGAAACTTTGGTGGCGGTGGTGGTGGAGGAGGGAGTTTCAGTTGATCTATATTAAAACCAAATCTGTAGTCTTGGTCACCGGAGCCATTTCCAGGATCTTCAGCCGGAAGCTTTGGATTCGAGAAACCCTGTAATACCTGTTTTTTAAAAACAATACAATATTTTATTATATACAATAATATAATTTGTAATAAAAGTGCTATTTGTAATAAAAATAATTATTTTTATTGAAAAATATTACATTTGTGAGGTGTTTCAATCCGTAAAAAAATATAGACTGAAGTATAGCATGTGAATTAAAATGTGAGAAAAAGAGAGAGAAGGTGGGAGAGAAAGCAACGTAAAGTTTAACTAAAATGAAATATATTTGTAAAACATTTTTTATTTATAAATAATACTCTATATTATGGGAATAAGTTAGATATCTATGATTTAAAATAGAGTAATACTGTTTCACTACACCATACTTCCGATAATGGTTTAATCTTTTCAGGGATAAAAAAAACGAAGAGGTTTTTAAATTTTGAATGTAATCTAAACATATCATCTAAACAGCACATATGATATACTAACATCAATAATATTCTTCATTCCTGATTAATGGTTAATTATAATAGTTGTTGGTGTTTTAGTTTTCTATTTCATTTTAAAGTAAGTTACTTGCAGATTTCTCTCCTTTCAGTAGAAAGGGCTCTGTCAGGAGTGACTTTCCATTATCTAGCTTTGCATGAGACGAGAATGGACCAGGAACGAACAAAGGGGACTAACTTATACAAGAACTACGAAACTGGATCTAGGTACAAGCCATTGTTCCTAAGATGAAGAGGAACTACTGAAAGCTTTAATTACCTTTTAAAGTAACGGCTCGACAGCAGGTATTACAACGCATCCGCATGAACATAGCCACATAGTGTGTGCACAAAATATTTGACGGTATTTGACAGTGCCAAGACACACGAGATATTACTTACAATCTACAATCTACTTGCAAATTACAATAATACTCAAATGTTGTTATTGATAAAAAAATACTGTTATTAACGATCTTAATGTTTAAATAACTAAAATTGTTGTTGTTAGCATACCCTAAAACCAATTTTCACAACTTAAAAAAATAGGTAGTCTAAATATGCTGATTATGTTGCACTGACCTCTTAATGCTACGAAATAATACTGTAGTATTACTAGGATTGTGCTTTCAATGTGTTACGTGAACAAAGTAATATAATTAACTGCGTGAAAAAAATATAAAAAATTATAAAAATATCAAGATATAAAAAAACTTACCTGGTCTGACTGATTGTTCCATAGGCTATTAGAAAGAGAATTTTGAGAGTTGGAATGTCCAGGAGATCCAGTAAGGCTTATCAAGTTTCGGTGATCAACATCTTTGGTTCCAAGGCTACTTTGAGAATCATCTGAAAACAAGATGGAAAATTTAAACACAAATTAAAGTAGAAGTTTATCTTTAACAACGGGCTATCATCTATCTCTTCGCTGTGAAGCAGAATAGTTGCATTCGTTGATTCGAGCCACACGTCCAGCCAGAAATTGTTTAAATCTAGTAGTTTAAAAAAAGGAGACAAAAATGACCCATCTAACCATCGAACTATTACGTTGCTTTACACCCGTTTGAAATTATTGAGCAACAAGGTTTCGGTGTGACAGATCAACTGTCGATGCGACATTCATAATAAGCCTCCGATTGTATTAAACTACAAGATGTGGATTAAACTTTTACATAGAGAGACTATAACGGCCACTATAACTCAGATATTAAAGGATATTATCTCTGATCACAAAACAAGAATAAAAATAGGAACCGAAGTAACGGAGGAAATCAACATTTAATCAGGTATAAGACAAGGTGATAACTTGAGCTCATTGTTGTTTAATTTGATAATGGCCAAGCTAATAGAAGTAAAAAAGTCAGAAACAGGGTATCAAATGGGCAACATAGCAATAAAGATTCTATGCTGCGCAGAAATAATATTAATTAATGAATATGATCTACAACGAATGGTCTACGCTTTGGAAGCTAACGCAGACAAGTTTGACCTGAAAATATCAGAACTAAAAACAAAGTCCCTCGTTATTGCTAGGAAGCCAGTGAGATGCAAATTGTAATAAATAAAGAAACAGAAGTAAGAGATAGAATCGCTAATACACAAATCAGAGACATGTGTAAAGTACATGATATCATCAGTTGGGGACGCCAAAGAGAACGGAACCAACATATTAACGGGAAGAGAGAGACTTGCCCGAATAGTAAGAGATGGAAAACAAGAAGGTAAAAGACCACAAGGCAAACCCTAAAAGATGGAGAGATAGTTGACAGTCATCACAAATACTCTAAATCAAACCGGAAACAACAGGTCTTAATGCCTAATATACATACGAAGAAGAAGTATAAATCCCATTGAGTCGGTTGATGGATGAGTGGAACGGTAACAGATATAGCCTCCATTACTTGCAGTACTGTTGAAGGATCGAATTTTAAGGCTCTCACTCTTTTCGAAAAATTCACTAATCCCAGATACCTGCGGTGTTAAAAGCAATGAGCTCTGAGGACTCTTTCCGTGTTTAAAGGACCTGGTATTCTGAAATATCTTACAAAAATTTCCGCACGCATCTGGACGTCGCGAGCAGTACCAATTTTTGCATTACCCAGCTGTATAATTATCATTATTATTATGTATTTAAAAAAACTGATATAATCTACTACTACACTATCTTTCAAGACAAATTTATCGAATGTATGAGTTTTTATGACTCCGAAATATTTTTTTATTTCTAAAATATTGTCAATTTTTACCATATCGTAGCGTTACAAACGAATAACGATTTGACTTTATTTTATTTCTAATGTAACTATCTGTCTTTGAAACGTTAATCCTTTTCAATGTAATATTACCAGTCTGTATCAATATTATTCGGTATGTGCAAGTTCGGAAGAGCGACATATAGTGTCATAGATCAGCGAAACTATTAGCACTTTTAATATATTACTCCTATGTAAACTGCAAATAAAATGACCTAAACTTGTTTATTTAATACAATAAATATTATAATTTATATCAATATTTAACTTCGAAAAATTTTTAATGGATTTTAATTGTAAAAATGGGTAAATAAATTGTTTACCTTTAGATTTCATCATTTGAACATTAAAGATATAATAATAAAACACTGAAAACTTTGTTTTCAACTTGAGAAAGGCAATTTCCAGAAAACAGAAGGTTTATAAACCGACTAAGAATTGGACATACAGCGTTAACTCACCAGCATCTCATAACAAAAGAACTACCACCTGAATGTTCCTATTGTGAATGTCCAATAACTGTTCAACATATATTGATTGAATGTCCTTTATTCCTACGAAAGAGCCATCAACAACGTACCAGAAGAAGCAAAGAAACTTAAAGATATTTTAAACTGTAATGTATCAAATACAATCAAATTCCTTAAGGACATAAGATGTGGAACAAAGTTTTCAGTGTTTTATTGATACATAAAATAAATTTCCATCAAGTAACGGTCGAATCCATCAGTTATTAAAGATATGGGTTATTAAAAGGTAAACATTTCGAAAGAGCACCATCTAGTACCATAGATAAGCGCACGTTTTAGTAAACTGCAAATAAAATAACTTCACTTATTTATTTAACTCTCCGGTGTCCAAGCAGCGGCACTCCGTGCCGCAATTTTAATATTTTAATAATTTTTACCAATATTCTTTCATATACGCTACTATCTATTTAGATATGTGCACGTATATTTAAAAAATTACCTGCTGATGTCGCATTTCCTAAAGTGTTGTATCAGTTTGATATTGACTATTGATACAAAATATCATGCAAGGAAAAATAGCAGGCAAACGCAGTCCAGGACGAAGAAGAACCTCATGGTTGAAGAACTTGCGAGATTGGTATGGTGTTGATACAAGCATGCTATTTAGGGTGGCAGTGAATAAAATTAAGATAGCTATGTTGGTAACCAACGTTCTGAAAGGACATGGTACATGAAGAAGAATATTGAAGTGGGAGTTGTTTAATAGCGGCATTCCGTACCGCAGCGTAGCTAGTCATGTACGTAAAATTTGTTCATACAGTTTTTTAGCGCTTAGATTAATTGATGTATTTTTTGTCATTTTAGGGGTACAAAAAGGCCAACTAAGTATTTGACGTTGCAATAGATTGCGGAAAATCTGTCTGATTTTGATATCAATCAAGATATTGCTGATTTTAGTGATTTAGGTGATAACCAATTTTATATGAGCAAGGATGAAGAAAGAATTTGTAGTCCCCAATACCTTATGACAATAAAACCAGAGCAAAAAATATTATGAAAGAAGTTTCTGGACAAAAAGGTAATGCAAAAAAACGTATTGGATCCATTAGATTCGTTTCTTTTATTTATGATTACTCCAGCTATGATTAATAGTATTGTCACTTGCATTAACATACATATCAACAACAGAAGAGCAAATAATCTATCTTGCCAGAGAGACAGAAATTGCAAATTAACCTCTCGTAATGAAATAAAGCTTTGTTTGGGAGCTTATTTATTCTTGCAGTAAAAAAAGGAAATTATGTAAACGTTCAAGAACTATGGGCAAAGGACGGAACCGGTATGATACGGGCCAAAGCTGCTTTTGGTTACCAAAGATTCCTCTTACTCCTTCGTGCTCTTCGTTTCGATGATGTTAGGACACGAAAAGATCGTGAACAAAATGATAAATTAGCTGCTATTAGTACACACACTTTCTGCATAATTGTATGAATAATTACTGTTTGGGGAAATACGTCACTATACATGAAATGCTTCACACTTTTAGAGGACGATGTGGCTTTGTACAATATATGCCACAAAAACCAGCCAAATATGGATAAAACCCTATGCACTTTGCGAGAGCAGGTCTTACTATACTTGGAATTTCGAGATATACTGTGGAATACAAAGGACGGACCGTACAATGTTCAAAAAACCATTCGATATAGTACAGCGTTTAGTTTTCCATAAAAACTCCAAAAGAAATATAACTATGGATAATTATTATACTAGTTATCCTTTAGCTGATTATCTCATGCAAAATGGCCTGAAGAACAAAAGAACTCCTCCCCAATTTCTTCCCGACTAAACTACGAGCTATTGGATCTTCAATATTCGGGATCCAAGACAATATGTCCACTAGTTTTATATCTTCCTAAAAGAAATAAAGCTGTAGTATTGCTTTCTACCATGATCGATACAGACGAAATAGACGAAGATACAGGAAAACCAGCAATAATTTTAGAATACAATAAAGCAAAAAGTGGCGTCCATACGGTTGACCAAAAATGTGCTTCCTACACGACAGAAAGCATTACCAGAAAATGGCCATTACCTTACACGACAGAAAGGATTACCAGAAGATGGCCATTAGCATATTTTTCGCATACTAGATTTAGCTGGAATAAATAACGAAGTTATTTATAATTGCACTAAGCCAAATATGTCGCCACGAAGAAGGAGAAAATTCTTACTTGAATTAGGTTTCTCCTGATGAGGGATCATTTAGAAGACCGAGCGAAGATACTAACACTTTCAAAAGATGTAAGAGAATTTCTGCTGCCTTTTCAAATTGCCAAAGAATCCACCAGCACGGTAAACCAAAGTCGGAGTTAACATATATGCAGTACGCATAAAAACAATAAAACACCTGTTTCCTGCGACTCATGCCAACAATTTGTTTACAAACATCATATTAAAAAAAATTCAGTGTAATATGTGTTTGTATCCTTCAATGGAGGAAGACTAATTTAACTATTTTGTATTTAGATATTTTTCTTTTGGGATCTTTTGTGAGAATATTTTTTACTGTAAACGTTTTCTTTGTTTTGATATTTTTGTAAGATTGACTATTCGTTTTTATATTTTGCGCCTGAGTCGTTACATTATGTTAAAGCCATACAATAAATTGCTAAAAAAACGCTTTTTGCGTCCTTTACGAATATTTGACTTCGAACAATTTTTAATGAAATTTTAATTGTAAAGATGGGAAGTACTTATATTTTTTACGTTTAGATTTCATCATTTGAACATTAAAGATAAAAGTTATTAAAAGGTAAACTTTAACGCAAAAATTGGGGAAGGAGCCGTAGATCACGTAGTTGGAAAATATGGTCTTGGTGAAAGAAACGACAGAGGGGACAGATTGATACAGTACTGCCAAGACAAAGATCTAGTCATAACGAATACTTGGTATAAGTTACCACCCAGGAGGCTTTACACATGGAAGTCGCCTTTAGACGGACATCAGGGCATTATAAGGAACCAAATAGATTATGTGACAATTAATAGAAAGTACAGGAATGCTATTACTAAGGTATCTGCATTACCTGGAGCAGACATAGGATCCGACCACAATCCCTTAGTAGCAAATATTAAACTGAGGCTCGCTACAGCTAAAACAAAACACCAGAAGCATCAGTAAACATTAGAAAACTCAAAAACAATGAAACAAGTGAAGCGTACACAGAGGAAATAAACAATAGGTTCTCTAATATGGCAACTGAGGATGATGTTGAAAAGTCATGGACCACCATAAAAGAATCATTTGATGAGGTGAACAACACTTTTATACTCGAGAGTAAAACAACTACCAAGAATGAGTTGATGACAGAAGAAATATTAGAGATGATGGAACAACGCAGGCAGTGTAAGATTAGGCAGGACCAAGTACGGTACCGAAATATACACAGTCAAATTCGTAAAGAAATTATAGCGGCAAAGGAGACCTGGATGACTACACTTTGCACCGAGGCTGAAAATCCTATATAAACTCGGACGACAGCTTCAATCTTCACAAGAAAATTAAGGAAATGGCTGGTGTCTTCAAGAAAAAACAAGTCACTGGTATACATAATGACCAAAATGAACTAATAACGGACCCTAGCGATATACTTAATACTTGGAAAATGTACACAGCCAATTTGTTTAATGATGACAGAACACAAAAACCACCACAACTGGGACACCATTTGTATGGCCCAAGTATTTTGAAAGCTGAAATTGTACACGCTATCAAACTATTAAAAAGTAACAAAACCCCAGGACCAGATGATATGTACGCAGAAACAATCAAGTTACCTTAATGAAGAAAATCTAGACATTATTGTCAAGCTCTTTAACGCCATCTACGATACGGGCCAGATTCCAAAAGATTGGCTTCGCTTTACATTTATCGCCCTACCAAAAACACCACGTGCGAACTTCTACAAGGACCACCGACTAATAAGCCTAATGAGTCACTTTTTAAAACTTTTCCTGAGAATACTTTACACTAGATTGTTTAAGAAATGTGAAGAGGTCAGTGGATTGAGTCAGTTTGGTTTCAAAAATGGACTTGGCACGAGAGAAGCGATCTTTAGTATGCAAACATTAATACAGAATTGTTTAGATCAAAGAAAGATTGTTTTTGTCTGTTTCATCGATTATGAGAAAGCATTCGATAATGTAAAACACGAATTGATGATAAAATACCTACAAGAGTTGGGATTGGATGCCAAGGATATAAGAATTATCGCCAATCTGTATTGGAACCAGACAGCAACAGTACGTCTTCAAAACATCAACGAAACAGAAGATTTCTCCATTAAAACAGGAGTAAGGCAAGATTGTATACTGTCTTCAATGCAATTTATACGTAGAAAAAGCCTTCGCAGATGCAGTGGCAGACTCTAATAAGGGTATTAAAGTTAACGGCATATTTATTAACAACATCAGGTATGCCGATGATACAGCCATAGTGGCAGATAACATCGAAGATCTTCAATGCCTTTTAAATGATCTAACTCTTGCAAGTGAAGCTCGGGGTTTGAAAATAAATATCAAGAAGACAAAAACAATGATTATAAGTAGAAATGATTACCCCAACGCAAAGATATATGTCTATGGAGAAGAAATCGAACAGGTCAGGCAATTTAAATACTTGGGTTGTTTGCTGAACGAGGGTTGGGACCCCGAGAATGAAATAAAGAGCAGAGTTGAACAAGCCAGAAATGCTTTTTTGATGCTTCGTAAGTTTCTGACTGATCGCAAATTGGACTTCAACCTCCGATACAAGATGCTTAAATGTTACGTGTGGCCTGTTCTCTTGTACGGAATGGAAGCATGGACGTTAAAGGCCAGTTCCATTAACAAACTTGAAGTGTTTGAAATGTGGTGCCTGCAGAATGCTTAGAATATCATGGACGGACAGGGTCAGAAATGAGGAAGTATTCAGAAGAGCGGGATTACAGGATAGGGAACTTTTTAGTTATGTAAAAAGGAAGAAGACTGCATACTTGGGGCACATATTACTAGGAGAAAGATACACTTTTCAGCAACTGATACTCGAAGGAAAGATAGAGGGTAGGAGAGGTCTGGGACATAAAAAAATGTCATGGCTGCGCAAAATTCGACAATGGACAGGAATCCACAGATATGAAATGCTTCGCAATGCTGCTAAAAACAGAATTATTTAATCCTGACTATTTAACATCTCACCTGAAGAAAAGGTAAACATTTCGGAAGGGCGACACCTAGTGTTATAGATCAACGATCTTTTTAGTAAACTGCAAATAAAATGATAAACTTTTTTCTTTAGTACAATTATTATTGTTATTTATATTAGAAAGCTACTTTTATCTTTGTAATAATTTTTGCTTATAATGTGGAAACGAATAGAACTTGAATATTTCTTTTGGTATTTTTACGATTTAAAATATAACATTGATCATCCTAGTTGTTGTTATTTAATACATCCATAATAAAACAAAAAAAGGAACTATACAGTTTTCTACCCTTCTTATCTCTTCTTTAATAACAACACTACAACATAAATACATTTTCCTTACTACAGTCTTACTTATTTACTACATAGAACTATAGTACACTATATAATAGTTAAAAATCACTAAACAGATTACTGATTATGCAAAAAGAAGAATCAATATAAGAATATATTAAAATTGTCTAATATTATTAAGTCAAGTATTTACCCTCATACTCATTATTTGAATTTTCCTGTGCGGCAAGTGGTTCCAAGATTTTCCACATAAATTAAGCATGTTATTATAGATCCAGGGGATGATACTACTGAAATATATTTTATTAAGGATCTAACACTGTCTGCCTGTGTCACACAAGAATGAAAACCCCAGACTTTTGAAACTAGATCCATATGCTCCTCTTGGTCCAGGGAAGAACCATATCGAATTGGGAGACAATAAGTTAGAGGTCACCAAAGTTAAAGATAACTCCAGATAGAAAGATCATAAAATGATGAAACTTGATTATTGTTCCTTTAAGACAAAAATATACGGCTTGACAAATTCGAAGTCAAAAGGTATAGAATTTGCAAAAAATACACGTCCGATATAGTCAAAATGTCTCAGATTCGCACGCGAGTAAATTACTAGTATTCTGCGAGTTAAATAAAAGTTGGTTCGCGCTGCCAGGTCTTTCGATACTCCGTTATATTGGTTTAAATTTTTTGAGATAGTTAATTTTACTTGTAGATATAGTATGGTTTTTTCCCACTAAACTGAATCACACAATGGATATCCTGGTTTGTATGCTGCAAGATCTTGATGTGTCGATCCAATAAGTTGTCATTTGCACGAGTTTTGACGCTTATCAAATCGATGCCACGAATTGTTTAACTTACCCATATCGTTGGATATTCCTGGAATGATCCTGTGATCTACATCGAGAGCTCTGCTGTTTATAACATTTTCATGGTATTCTATCGGATTGGTATAACCTTGTGATTCAAACATAGGAGGGCTTTCTGGGGTGTCTAAAAAATTTAAGAAATATATATCAGCTTAACACTTATTACGCTGTTTTAAAGCATGAGTATATATAATCATATTTTGTCTGATTCACACAACAATTCTTAAAGAAACTGTACAAAACATTAATTGGCAGAGGACATACCTGTCGGAAACCCACGAGGAAAAGAAACAACAAAAACATTAAATAAATGTTGGACCAGTAAACAATGGATGGACATAAAAAAGAATATAAAAAATAATAGACTTCGTCAGTTTGGGTCATCTCAACGTAGATTTATAAAAGATCAAACAAAAATAATTTTATTAGGTTAAACGGTGTTAGTATGGAGGTTGTTGTTCCTTAACAACTACTAATAATTTCATGTAATACTTCTTCCTAGATTTTAAGTTAAAAAGTTAAATCAAATACCATTTACTTTGGTATATGTATTTGCACATGTTTTATTTTCATTTTATATAATGTACTTACCACAAATATTTTTTCCCAGTTGACATAAGTTTTGTCAACTACTATATGGAAAAAGAAACCATGCCACACTTAAATCAACAAGTAGTAGTGTTTAAAATTAATTCAACACAATATTCTTCACTGTAAAATATGCACTACATACTATTTGTGAACTATACTATATCAATACTACCTATTATACAGTGCATTAATTTTAGAATTAGGCATTACCAATTAAATGACAACGTTGTTATGATGCGTTTTGCCGGTGCGAGTTTCCCACTCGCACAGTGTATTTTTATAGGACTTTTTTCCTTGTAAAATGATTAAAGCAAATATGTTGTCTATCCCCCCACTTTATTTCAAATATACCTCGAAAGTGCTTTAAAAAGATGGAAACAAAAATGCAGGGCAATGGCACAGCCACCTTTACTTCCAAGCCATGAAGTAGAAATTTGGCAACAACGCGTGGTAGTCCGACTGTGGTTTGTTTTGGTTTAACATTTCATATAGGAAGGCTTGTAAAGTTTGTTGAATTTATTGTTTTTTTTAACTTTATTCGAATGTTTTATTTGTAAATTGTGTTTAAATCAATTAGAAAATATTAATATAAGTAAAATTTCATTCAATTTAGAACTTTTAGAAGATTTTTAACGACAATTTAAAAGGCAAGTATAAATATAACCTACAAAACAAACTGAAAATAATAATACTTTTGCTTCTTGTTACAAAATATGTAAACTAAAATCAACAATAATAATACTTTTGTTTTTTGTTACAGATGCTCTGGCATTGTTGTGTACCTGGTTGCAAAACCAATTATGCCAGTACTTTAAAAACGAAACAGGCAGAAAGTATGTTTTTGTTTCCAAAAGATCCCCAAAGAAGGTATACTGGCTTATGCTCTATTCATAGAGAAGGCTGTACAATTACCAAATCTTCCGTAGTATGTGCCAAACATTTTCATGAACATTGAAAAGTTAATATTTCCCAAATTAAAAGGCAATGCAGTTCCTAATATATTTCCTGAAGTACCATCATATGTAACTGTTCATCGTACTAAAGAAAGAAGGAATCCCGAAGACAGAAGAAACTTTTTGCATAAGAAGAGGGAACAAGAGATAACATAATTATGTCAATTAGACTTAGACAATAATATCCCATTGAAAAACTGGACAAGTAAAATTACAAGTGACTGTGTATATTTCTATGTATTAAACATTAATCAGTTGGAACACAAGTGTGATAATATTTGTGTAATATGTAGTGTAATAGTTAGCAGTAATTTTAGTGTAATCGTTAATGTAGGTAAGAATAGATTAAGTGGTAATGATTTGAAATGGATTTTACAATATATTAAATTAACAAGATGGTCACAATTAGAGAACTTACTTTCTCATTTAGATCTGCTTTTTAGATAAGTGATAACAAATTTGAGTATTACATTCAAAAATCTTTTGAGGATATAGGCTATTTTAAATCGATATACAAGTTATAAATGGTATGTTACATTCAACACATTTTTCATGTATACCTCTTTTAACTTTGTCTATATGACAACAAACCTATTCATATTTAAAATTGCTACTTTTGTATATCTAAGTATGAAAATTCAACAAAAGTTATAAGTAAATAGTAAAATATTTAATTTTCAATTAGATTAATTTAGAACCATATTTATATTGTGTCTGATTTCTTAGGATGAATTTTTTAATCATAATAGTTACACTAAGTTTTTACTTAGCACAAATTTTATATCTTTTGTATTTTTAATAATCTTTTTAAATGCCGTGTTAATGTATTGTGTTATTTATATGCTTAGGTACTTAATATTTAAAATTTCTCGAGATTCTTGACTGCATTTGATTGTAAGATTAACTATTTGACACTGTATTTTAAGTGCAATAAATTTTACTCTAGTGATTATTTTATTGATAATATAACCTAAATAATAATAAAACTTTATATATATATTTACTAAGTATTTATAAGGTTTTATTAATTTAATTTCCCTAAAAATATTTCTGTAATGAATTGAAGTTTTCAAAATATCAGTTTCCTAAAATTCAAATTAGTTTAATATTCTGGTAGACCTTACAGCTGATTATCGGACTACCGACGTCATAGAATGCGGTGTTGCCTTTTTTACTTCATGACTTGGAAGTAAAGGTGGCTGTGGCAATGGGGATACCGCTCACCAACACTAATGGTATATACGCTCAACTTTGCAGACAATCAAGTAATAATGGCTCAAGATTATGACGATTTAAACTATATGGCACGAAAATTAATTGAAGAGTATGATATATGGGGTATAGAAATAAATAAAATCAAAACCGAATACCGTTGTATTGGAGTAGAACAAAAAGATCTCATATTAGACGATAACACCACTTTAAAACACTGCTACTTATCTATGTATCACTATTTCATAAGATGGAACATTAGACAAAGCCATAAGAGAGAGAAATACGTCAGGGAGAAAAGCCATCACAATATTAAATAGCATTTTATGGGACCAATCCATCAGCAAAGAAAATAAAAAGAGTATATATGAGACTATAGTAAGAAGTATTACTTTACACAGCTGTGAGGTATGGCCACAGAAAGAAAGAACACTTGCAACGCTGAAAGTGTAGGAAATGGATTTTTGAAGAAGAATCGCAGGAAAATTTAGAAGAGAAAGAATTACCAACGAACGCAATAGAAAAATAATGGGAAGCAAACGAACAATCACAAGGAAAGAGAAAACGAGGTAGATCGAGAAAAAGTTGGAGCGAGGGAATAAATAAAGAACTGATATAGATGACCATAGAAGAACACCTATGGAACAACCGGACTAAGAGGTGATTGGAAGTTGGAAAACGTTATAAACCGACAAGTAGTAGTAGCAGTACCTTTTTTAATCTAACAAAACGTAGGCTGTGGATGTGGAAGTATCTAGCAGGTAATAAGGATATCGTGGCCCGAAAATACAAGGTTTTATTCTAAATACTCATATAATTACACCAAACAAGAACCCCGTTAATTCTGTAAAAACGTATCCAGAAGCTCATCATAACATGCTGATGTCCAGTATCAAATTATTTCTAAAAAAATTTTAATTGGGAAAACCAATCGAATTAAACCAAATCGAATCGATTGAAATCGAATAGAATCAAATCGAATCGAATCAAATGGAATCGAATCAAATCAAATGGTATCGAATCGATTGGGATCGAATCGATTAAAATCGAATCGAATCAATGAGAACCAAATCGAATCGTATCGAATTGATTGGTATCAAATCGAATGGTATCGAATCGAATCAAATCAAATAAATTAAAAACCATCGCTCCGTGCATAGACGATAAAGAAAGTTATGCTTCCCTTTACCTGTTACTCTCAGAGTGCCACATCCTATTGTTAATAATAACTATAAGGTAATATGCGAGAGAAATATTAATTATTTTATAACATAAAACAGCTATAACATAAAAAAGTGAAAAAAGTTATTTGGTAAAGGAATTCTTCAAAAAAAGTTCATTCTTATAGTAGCAATATTTTGAAAACTATTTTATGCCAAAAACTAATTTTCATGATAAGTTAAATCACTAGCACACACAAATTAAGATCAAACAGATTTTCATAAACTAATTAATTACTTCCAATCATTAATAAATCGTAACTAACGTTTCTGTTTAAAGTGAAGAAATTCGCAACATTAATGCCTCTTTATCATTTACATATTGAAAAATTAATGCACTTTATATTATAAACATACTACAAAGACATGGTTACATTTCTTAATTACGATCAACTTACCTGTTAGAGGAGGAGGAGGATTCCAACCAGAGTCTGGTTCCCATGTGGCTAGATCTTCTTCGGGATTATATTCCTCACTGGGCGGGTAAGGATTAGCCCCCACAGGGGGTTCAAATATATCTTCCCTGAAGTTGTCCTCCGATTGGTAATTTATGTTAGAAGTTTCATAGGAAGGGTTTGAAAATGTATCTGTAACTGTAACAAATAAAAAGTTATTAGACGTACAAGAATTGTTTGATAACGACGTGACCTAACAAATAAAACGCAACTTTGTTTCGCCAAAACAGCTCTTAGTATATAGTCTCTTAGATCATAGATACTTGTTAACAACTACTTACAGCAACGTTACAGAATATCTTGGAATCAGATAATAATTACTGTAGTCAAATGTAATGAATAGGGTTCATAAGACACTAACTAAGAACCGTGTTCATGAATTTTGGAATTCATAATTGCAGGCATGAGGGAATGTGCAATATCCTTATAGAAAAATATTTTCTTTTTTACAAATTGAAGTTGTTCATTTTGATTCTCTCATTTGCATTCGTATCTTCTAATTCGACAATAATAATCCCAAAACACAGTAAACTTTTGTTCATGATGAAACCGTTTTTGCCTTCTTTGGTATAGGAGAACCCCTATTTGTACGTTGTTTGGATTTTCTTAAATACATCGCATCGTAGGATTTATTGACGATTATGATACACCGCAAAATTTCTTCGGATTACAATAAAAACGTGGCAAAGTGTGTACCCCAGAAAAATTAGAAAATATTTCTAATAACACTCTTAAGAAAACGAACGACAAAACGAAAGCACACTCAATATAGGTATTTGTTCAAAGCTACAGTGTAACAATACAAAATTAAAAAAAAACTACAAAACAACAATAAAAATAAAAGCAGGTAATGGATAATGGACGAAATAATGGAATGATTGATGTAAGAAAGCCTTATAAAAACCGTGACAAAACGAAATACAAAAATACTCAAAAAATTCACCCCAAAGGCAAAACAAAATTGGATGAACAGCAGATATCAAGAACTGATAGATTCAAAAAAAATGATTATTTCAAGCATATAAAAAGAAGAAAAAAAATGGAATGTACAAGGACTTAGATCCAAACAAGCAGAAGTATTTAATACATACAATACATACATACAATAATAACAATATTAAATCGTGGACTGAAGTAAATGAACAACTGCTGATACTGGAAATGAAAAAGAATGGGCACAACATCGTAATTGTCGGAGTGTATGCCCCAAATGAAGATGCAGATCCAGAAAGTAAAGACGATCTACAACAATATGAATGAAATACTCTCTGAAATTAAAGAAAACTGTGAAATCTTTATATTAGGAGATTTAAACGGCAGAGTAGGGAGAGAAGAAAATAACAGAGTCGTAGGAAGATATGGGGAACAAATAACCAATGACAACGGAATGCGTCTTAGAGATTTTTGTGAAACAATGTCTCTCAAAATTATGAATGGATTTTTTCAACATAGAGACATACACAAATTTACATGGATACAACCTACTAGGAATCTGCGCTCGATAATCGACTATGTAATCCAACGTCAAACTTCCCAAATGAAAACAACTGACGTAAGGGTATACCGTGGATCAGAATGTGGATCCGACCATCGTTTACTTATGGCCAACGTGATAGTTAACTATCGCAAAAACAATAACACTCAGGTTCAGAATATAGAAAATGAACAAGAAGTAATATCTCCTAAATATAACCTACAAAGTTTAAAAGGAGATTCAACGAAATTTCTTTACAAATTAACTGGCCACAAAATTACAAAATGTGGATCGAGAAAATATATCAGCGGAAGAATTATACCAGCAACTTAAAAAATGCATTCATGAGGCTGCAAGTGAAGCTTTGGGTTATAAAGACAGACATGAAACAAAAAATCAAGAATGGTGGTCGGAGAATATGCAAACTTTAGTCAACAAGAAGAAAACTGCTTATCAGAAATGGATGTCAACGAGAAAGGATGAAGATTACAAGATATATCAAAAATTAAATCGAGATGTAAAAAGAGAAGTAGTGAAAAGTAAAAATGAGATGTGGGATCGAAGATGTGCAGAGGTGGATAGGTAAATGGGTGGAACAAGAGTTGGGCAAGCTTGGAAGGTGATAAAGTCTCTCCGAGGAAGGAAAAAAATCTAACGTACAGTTAATAGATCTGAAAACAGTGGAAACACCATTATGAGATCTTACTGACAGAGGATAGATGTAAATTCCAAGAGATCGAAATGGAAGAAATATCCGAACACACACAAATAATTGAGATAACAACCGAAGAGTTAAACGATGCCCTCAAAAGATCGAAAAACGGTAAAGCAGCAGGACTTGGAGACATCCCAATTGAGTTGGTAAAGTAAGGACCAAAAATATTATATGAGATGTTGGTTCAACTATTTAACAAATGCTTCTTCTTCTTCAGCCTGTGTTCGTCCACTGCTGGACATAGGCCTCTTCCACTTGCTTCCATCGATTTCTACTTTTGGCAATTCTCATCCACTGCTTGCCCGCGACTTGTTTGATATCGTCTGTCCACCTCTTCTGCGGTCTGCCTACTCCTCGCCTGTTCTCTCTTGGTCTCCAGTTTTTTAATCTTTGTATCCATTTTTCGGGATTATCTCGGACGTGTCCGACCCATTGCCACTTGAGCCTTGCAATACGTTCTGAGGCATCAGTAATTTTTGTTCTTTCACGAATGACGTTATTTCGAATCCTGTCTCTCAAACTAATCCCTAGCATGACCCTCTCCATTGTTCTTTGGGTTGTACTGAGCTGCTCTAAGGTTTCCTTTGTGAAGGCCATGGTCTCCAGTCCATATGTAGTTACAGGCAAGATATATTTGTCATAAACTCTACGTTTTAGACACATTGGTATATCTTTATTCTTCAAAATAAAGCTTAATTTGCCGAAAGCTCCCCAAGACAGTTGTATGCGTCTTTTTATTTCGGCTATTTGATTTTCTTTGCCGATTTTAATGGTATGTCCAAGATATATATAGTGGTCTACATTTTCAAGACTGACGTTGTCAATAACAAGGCTAACAAATGCTTAAAAGGACAAAATATCCTTGATGATTGGAATATTAGATACATCAGCTCAATATTCACGAAAGGGGATAAACTCAAATGCTCTAATTATAGAGAAATAACTGTTATCAGCTCAGTGGGGAGGTTGTACGGTCGAATAATAAAAAAAAGAATAGAATCAGAATACGAAGACATAGAAGAACAAAATGGATTTCGTGCAGGAAGATCGTGCACTGATGGTATATTCGTTCTGCAGCAGGTAATCGAAAAACGGAAGGCAAGGAATCTATCTACCCACCTATTGTTTGTAGATTTAGAGAAGGCATACGATACGGTACCTTTGAAAAAACTGTTTCAAACATTGACGAAAGTAGGTCTCAGTAGAGAGTATGTGGATGCTATCGCAAATATATACAAAAATGCAAGAAGTGTCGTTAAAGAAGGAAACTTTATATCTGAATCATTTCCAATAACAAAGGGGCTTAAACAAGGATGTTGTCTATCTCCGACCTTATTTAAAATATATATTCAATCATCGCTAGAGCAGTGGAGGAAACCGGAGTATCCGGAATGGGAATAGACATAGGCGATGGTAAATGTCTAACAACTTTATTTTTCGTAGATGATCAGGTAGTCGTAGCGAATGATGAAGAAGACATGGACTACATGTTTAGAAAACTAAAAAAGAATATGAAAAATGGGGCCTCAATCGAATCAAATGGGGACATCGAAAACAGAACGCAGCAGGGACAAAAAGCGGTTAACATTCTAAACTCTCTACTATGGTCTAAAGATATTAAACAAGAACCAAAATTGACAATCTATCGAACCTTGGTAGAGCCTATTATGACTTATGGGGCAGAAGTTTGGCAGATCACGAAAAAAGATAGAAAAAGAATGGAAGTAGTAGAAATGGATTTTCTAAGGACAGCGTGTGGTGTATCCAAAAAAGATCATATCAGGAATGAAGATATTAGAAGGAGGACAAAACTGTATATTCCAGCGTAGACAGAATTGAAACGAGACAACTAGTGTGGTATGGTCACGTGAAGCGAATGAATGAAGATAGATGACCAAAGAAAGCTTTAAATTACATACCACAACAAAGAAGAAGAAGGGGAAGGCCTTTAGTTGCCTGGGAAGAAAATGTACGACACGTAATGAAAGATATAGTCATCAAAGAAGACGAATGGATGGACAGAAAACGATGGCGTTCGAAATGCGAGAGGCGGCAGAGGCTGTAGGAACCTCGCTTATATATATATATATATATAATATATAATATATATATATATATATATATATATATATATATAAATTTATTGTGTTGGAATATCGGGTATGCGGTCTGTTATTATTAAAAAAAACTCTTTTTTCTTTTAATCCTCTATATTTCGCTGATTTTTTGTCAGCTTCATCAGGAGACTACTAAAAATTTGAATAAAAGTTATATAAAAATCAGTTTAAATAAAAAGTGACTCACTTACAGATTTAGAGTGGAAAGTATTTAAACAAGTTGTTGAACATAATTTGTTCAGAACAGTACTGACAGTTTTTTGTTAAAAGTACCTAGGTCACTAGTAATTAAATGTAAAAATATAAAAACAGAGCAAACAAAAACAACGAAACAATTAAAACACAATAAAATTACACATTAAAAATATACAGGGTGATTTAAAATATAATTGTTAACAGAAAAATTATTTAGACATACTAAGAATATTACAGTAGATATTGCTCAACTGTCCCGTGTCTGCCTTGTAATTTACTGCATACTCTATTTATATGATACATTTCAAAAAAAATCTTTTTTTGTAATTATTTTCTTGCTGTAAAACCCTGACATTTGAGTAATCAAATTGATGGCCAGTTTTTAAGTGATGGTCAACTGCCGCACATGTGTTCTTCCCGTTTTGTGCAGTCACTTTTGTGTTGGGTGACCCTTTGTTTTAGCCATTGAGAAGTTTAGCCAACATAACAGCTCTGGCAATTCAAACAAGGCAGTTTGTAGATAACATTAGTTTTGTTTAAAGTTGGTGGTATTGCTCAATGCGATTGTTTGTTTATATAATATATAAGGTTCTTGAACTCCTAAGTGGAGCATAGAGCTTCAGTGAAAACTCGCCATCGGGTTCTATTTTGCGCTAAGGCCTTCACCTCATTCCAAGACTTTCCTTGTTTTCTTATCTCGTCCATGATGGATCTTCTCCAAGTTTGTACTGGGCGACCTTTTTTCGTTTTCCTTGGGGATTCCACTCTAGGGCAGTCTTTGCAATACTGGAGTTATTTTTTTCGGAGTGTGTGACCGATCCAACCCCACTTTCTGGACTTTATTTCATTTACTACCCTCTTTTGTTTGGTCAGGTGTAGTAAGTCTTCGTTTCTGATGATGTTAGGCCAGAAAATACGAACAATTCTTCGTAGACATTTATTAACAAAGACCTGCAGTTTGTCTGTAAGGGTTTTTGTCGCTTTTCCAGGTTTCACATCCGTAAAGTAGTACAGACATGACATTTGACTGGAATATGCGGATCTTTGTCCTCGTAGTGTATTCTCCAGACCTCCAAACAGGGTTGAGCATGCTGAAAGCTTGTTGCGCTTTTCGTATCCTCATACGAATATCGTCTTCTGTACCTCCGCTTTCTGTTATGACACTTCCAAGATACGTAAAGTTTTCCACATTTTCAATCTGCATGTTATTAATGGTGAATAGCGTGTTGTTTCTTGCATTTATTCTCATGGATTTCGATTGTTTGTTTACGACTTTGAAAATATCGGTGTAACTAGAACACGCTTACCGAGACGCTGACCTAGTGAAATTTGCAATTTAATCAAAAACTTATTTAATATTGTGTACAAATTATATTAGTAAAACATGAATGTATAAACAAACGCACAAGAGTTAAATACCTGGAAAATAACGGGGATAGATTATTAAGAATTAAGAGTTAACAGTAGAATCTAGTGTTGTCATCCATCAACTGGGTACTCTCTCTATTATTGTACTTAGAGAACCAATGAAGTAATTATGAGAATCCAGTGAGTTCGGTTTAATCAACCCCATGCAGGGAGTAAACTACCCTAGAGTTCCACTGTATGGAACTCCTGATGGAAGCAATCTAATAAACGTTATATCATTATTATCCAACATTCTGATACTGGGAACAAACCACATCTGTGAAAGGAATTAAAGTAGACATAATCTATACCAATAAGTTGAGTTACACAGATGACACAGGAATTATACCTGAAATAATTGAATATTTTCCACAAGTACTACAAACTATACCTAAGCAAAGAAGGTGACAAACAGGAAATAAAATAAATACAGCGAAATCAAAATCAATATCCACGCGTTACCTACGAACGTTACCACGTACCTATGTTACATTATAATATAGACATAACACACATCGGTTATTAAGAACCGCAGAAGAGGAAGACCAATTTGCCAAAGCCCAATTCGACAAAGAGAGAGTATCTAAAGATAAAATTATTCTTTTCAATCTTCTTCTTCTTCTTCTTCAGCCTGTGTTCGTCCACTGCTGGACATAGGCCTCTTCCATTTGCTTCCATCGATTTCTACTTTTGGCAATTCTCATCCACTGCTTGCCCGCGACTTGTTTGATATCGTCTGTCCACCTCTTCTGCGGTCTGCCTACTCCTCGCCTGTTCTCTCTTGGTCTCCAGTTTGTTAATCTTTGTGTCCATTTTTCGGGATTATCTCGGGCAACGTGTCCGACCCATTGCCACTTGAGCCTTGCAATACGTTCTGAGACATCAGTAATTTTTGTTCTTTCACGAATGACGTTATTTCGAATCCTGTCTCTCAAACTAATCCCTAGCATGGCCCTCTCCATTGCTCTTTGGGTTGTACTGAGCTGCTCTAAGGTTTTCTTTGTGAAGGCCATGGTCTCCAGTCCATATGTAGTTACAGGCAAGATACATTTGTCATAAACTTTACGTTTTAGACACATTGGTATATCTTTATTCTTCAAAATAAAGCTTAATTTGCCGAAAGCTCCCCAAGACAGTTGTATGCGTCTTTTTATTTCGGCTATTTGATTTTCTTTGCCGATTTTAATGGTATGTCCAAGATATATATAGTGGTCTACATTTTCAAGACTGACGTTGTCAATAACAAGATTAGTTTGTAAATTACTCATTATTTTTGTTTTCTGCAGGTTCATTTTGAGACCTATTTTATTTGACTGCTGGTTTAATTCCTTCAACATTTGCTCCAGTTCCTTGATATCTGTACTAAATAATACTATGTCATCCGCAAACCTCAAATGACTCAAACGTACACCATCAATGTTTACACCTTTTTCCTCCCAGTCAAGCTGTTTGAATACATTTTCCAATGCTAAGGTAAAAAGCTTTGGTGAAATAGTATCACCTTGTCTAATACCTTTATCAAGGCGCATTTTTTCAGTTTTTTCGTCTTCATTGATTTTGATGTGGAATGTGGCCTGTTCATAAATGTTTTTAATGAGTGTAGTGTACCGTGAGTCTATTCGAGCATCCTTCAGGGCTGACAAAAAGGACCAAGTCTCAATACTATCGAAAGCCTTGTGAAAGTCGATAAATGCCATATGTAAAGGTACATTATATTCTGTGGTTTTTTCTACTAGTGTTCTGATGGTTTGTAAGTGATCATTAGCGCCAAACCCTTTTCTAAATCCCGCCTGTTCAACCGGTTGATATAAATCAAGTTTTTGTGTTATGCGGTTGGTTATTATTCTTGTTAACAATTTGTATAAGTGTGACAACAAACTAATAGGTCTGTAGTTTTCAATATTAGTAGTGTCTCCTTTCTTGTGTAAAAGTATTATTTCGGCGTTTTCCCATAGGCTGGGTATTCTTTTTTCTGTTAGACACTTATTCAGTAAGACTTCCACAACTTCTACAACGATGTTGCCGCCCATTTTTAACATTTCAGACGTTATACGATCCTCGCCGGGAGCTTTTTTGTTTTTCATTTGCTGTAAGGCATGTCTAATTTCCGAAGAGGTTATTTTAGGGAGGGTTTCTGAGCCGACGTTTAGAATTGTTCTGTGGTCTGGTTCGGGGTTCTGTATAGTAGATGTATAAAGATTCTTATAGAACGTTTGTATTTCCTTGATTATTTGAGTTTTTTCGGTCACCGTATTCCCCTGTTGATTTTTGATTTTAGTTATATTTGATTTTCCTTTAGTTAAATTTGATTTCAATACTCTCATGTTTCTATTGTTTTCGATGGTTTGCAATATTTGTTTTGTTTTATAAGCCCGCAAGTCTGACCTTATGCTCTTTTTAACTTTATTGTTGATAGCTTTATACTCTGGTAATTCTTTCGATGTTCTTCTTCTTTCTTCCATTAAATTAAGTGTTGTTTGTTTCAGTTTCGTTTTTCTGGGATTTTTATTTTTATCACAGATCTTTTTTGCAGTTGATGTTATGTCGTTCGTTAATTTTTGTGTTATTTCATTTATATCTTTCGTGTTGAATACTGGTAGAGGCCCTAGTTTCTTTTTTAGTTCACTTTGATATTCCTCTTGATTCATTTCGAGTGCTTCTATGTTTGGCAATTTATCCTGTGTTAATAATTTTCTTCTATCTAATTTCGTATTTATTTCTATTCGCGTCCTAACTAATCGATGATCACTACCAGTGTTGAAAGAATTTAGTACAGTAAGATCTTTAGCAATGTTTTTGAAGTTAGAGAGTATAAAGTCAATTTCATTTTTTACTTTGCCATCTGGGCTTAACCACGTCCATTTTCTCTGCATCTTTTTCTTGTAGAAGGTATTTAAGCAGAATAGTTTTTCTTTGCTGAGGAAATTTACGAGCATATCTCCCCTATGATTTCTACTTCCCAGTCCAAAATTTCCAATATATTCGTTGTCGTTGTTATTTTCGTTCTTTCCTATTTTAGCGTTGAAATCTCCCGTAATTATTACGTAATATGTTTTCTCTAGGTTTCTGGCTCTTGTAATGTCTTCATAAAGTTGTTCTACCTCTTCGTCATCTGCAGAAGAAGTTGGTGCATAACAGTGGATTATTTGAATGCTGTATCTACGATTTAGTTTTATTACCATATAGATAACTCTATTAGAAATTGCTTGGAATTTGGTTACCATGTTTTCAATTCTCTTATGTACTAAAAAGCCTACGCCTCCTATACCTTGGTTATTTCCTGAATTGTATTGGTACAAAGTGTGCCCTGATTTTAGTAGAGTCGATTCTTCGCCTTTAAGCCTTGTCTCGCATAGGCCTACTATGTCCCATTTGATGGTCTTAAGTTCTTCTTGCAACTCTTCTAGGTTATCTTCTGTCCTCATCGTTCTGATATTATATGTTCCGATGTGCATTCTGTGTGTACTAAGCGAATTCTTGCCTCCCCCATATTCCACGAGGCAGACCCTTTTCTGGGTGTGGGATTTGGCATAACATACTCCACCCACCTGGGGACCGTTCCGTTTCGTTTTAGTATTCGCCATTTCTGTATTTGGAAGGATGATTAGCCTTGAAACACCACGCTGGCTAGACGGGTTGGTGAGTTTTATATCAGCCGCCCATTCTGGGTCAGACGCTGTTCGCAGCCGTCCATTCTGGATCAGACGCTACTGTTTTGATTCTATATCAACCCTAAAATCGAGGGTTGCCATTTCCGCCATCCACACCGTACCGAAGCTCCGCTTCTCCGCCGTGTCTGCCGTTGTGGACTTCATCCGTAACCCTGGACAAGGGACCCTAACCAGGTACTGGTTTCCCGGGTCAGGAAACCCCCGGAATCTGCGGAGGGCAGGGATTGATTCATTTTCCCTGATAGGACTATCTTTAAGAATTTAAAGAGTTCCTACCCGCTACCCGCTCTTTTCAATCATTCATTGTAAAATAAAACAAAAATATTATTATAAGTATTTCGATATCGATCTCGATTCCTGTCCACCTGGCTACTTCCAGTTTTTTTTTAAGTAGATATGTACCACAGTTTGAAACACTATTAAGCACACTGGTGTAATTTAACAAAAATGAAACTATTCTTATATTTCCAGAGATATTCTGGCGGTTATTAAATTATAAAAAAAAATGTTTACCATATGCATTGTTTGCTTCCGTCGTTGTTGGACCATAGCTGCCAGTATTTCCAAATTCCAATTCAGCTTTTGAAAATGGAGGCATTGGTGGAGGAAGCAAGGGTATAGTATTCGTGTCATATCCATAGGAAGGCTGAGGAGTTGTCGGTTCTATGAGCGGAGGTGGAACTTGGGTATTCGGTGTCGAAATTGGTGGAGTGAAACTTGTTTCCAACGAAGAATCGTTGGTATTATTGAAACTGCTGACGTTGCTAAATAAAGTGCTGCTAAAACTCTGTAAATAATAAAAAAATATTTAAATATGAATATAAGGGTTTTAGTGCCTGTTGGAGAATGAGCTAGTCCGAATTTAACAACAAAAATATAAGAAAGCGAATTCAATATAAACTGGACTTAAGTCTTTTATAGCTGTAGAACCATGGACGTCTAAACACAGATGGACTCAGTTATTTACATAAAATTGTGAAGTCAAAATTATTTGAATAGGTCACATTCTCAGCACCTTCAACTGTTGTCACGTTTTGTTTTAAAATTTCCTATTCGCGAGTCGCTGAAAATATTACTCCGTATTTTATACTCTACAGGTGCTATCAAACCAAAATAATAATTTATTGGTTAGATTAATATATTTAATTGTAATCAAAATATCATGTGTGCACATAGTGTGCATTATCATTTAATAATAGCGTATAATAGATATCAATCAATTATTTTATATGTAGAAGCACTGAAAACTATTTATAAATGGCAACGGTTGTTTCCATTTCTCTGTCTTATGGATCTACGTCAAACTTCAAATGCTGTTCCATGTTTGTTTATTTTTTAGTAAAAGTTGTTTTTTCGATATTTTGGCTGTATTTTGAGTGATATTTGTGAAAAGTGAAATAAAATAAACGAAATATTTACATCCCGATCTCTCATTTCATTTTTAAGTACATACAATTTACATTATTTAAGATGAGGAAATGAGGAAGCGTGTTTGTTTACATTTTAATAGGCGTACCATTGGGTTTATTCATGTTAATTAATGTCTTGAATAAGATATAAGTTCATGAAATTAGTAGACATTTTTAAATTGTAAGTAGACATCATCTGATTAAAAAAGATCTGTTTAGTACCTTTTTAATTTAATATTTCTCATGGATGCAAATAAATTAGTGAAATGAATAAAACTCATTTATTTTTCTATGTAGGTTTCCAAATAATATTGACGATCGAACTATTTTGGTAGCAAATTTAGGAGAAAAACATAAAGATTTTTTATTGTAGCATTATTTTGATACCTATTAAAAATTAACTTGAATTCAACTATATTTTATTGTATTAATTTTAAAGCAAATAAAATTGTATTTTAATTTTTCTATAAAGACGCGATTTGTTAATAGTTAAACTCTCGTTTTTTTAAATTCTTTGAACGGTGTTTTTATACATTATTACTATTTCCAATTTTTAAAATCTAAATAATTACCCGCGAGTAAAAATTCAAGCACGCTTATGCTCATTGCGGAAGCATCACATTCTATGGAAGCTTCAAAACATTGTTGTGTCCATCTATGTTTATACGTCCATGTGTAGAACATTCATTAGTAAAGTAAATAAAATTTTGGCGCTTAATCAAGTATTTGTAATAACAGTACGCCGTTCATGGAGAAAATTAACAAGCAATATGTCTCTAAAATTCCAAAAAATTGTTGCCAGAACTTTCCCAGCAGAAAGAGGGTCTTTATTTTCCGTGGTGCTGCTTCTCCAGGTTTTCGCCACTCCGAGGTGAAATGATTCACTTATGTCTCACCAAAGGTGAGCTGAAGAAATGTAGCTCAAGAAATCATCTATTCGATAACAAGATCTTTTGTACCAGTCGTAGACTTGGGTCTTTGAAAGTAGTTTACATAAAATCACGGTAGGTTTTGGCCCTCCCGCGACAAAATTTAATAATAATGCTGAGACATGATGCTACTAAGAAGCAATCTCTTGCGAGCTGAACGGATTTGCTTCCCTTCACTTAATATCCCTATCTAAACATATATCAAGACGTCACGTTAATCACTTCACCTAGCGTTAAAAAAAATGAAAATCCTTCATATTTGATTCGCACTCGTAAACCTATTACAAAATAGTATGAAAAGTATAATAAGGAAAAAGGGCAATTAACAACCTAAATCAGTGTGAAATTAAAAATGTTTAAAAATTAAAAATAAATAAAAATATTGAAAATATACATCGCCAAAAATGCATAAAAATGAAAATGTTAATATTGAAAACAAAAAGTAAAAAAAAATAGTCATTATTAAGTTTACTGATTAAATTAGGGAAATTTACTAAGCCTCAAAATTATCACACAATCAATTTTAAGTAATTTATGTGGAAGTTAAGACTAAGTCAGAATTAGAGAATTTGATGTATTAAAAATAATTTTTTCCCGCAAATCTTTTTTAAGAGGCATACATCCAAAGTTTGTCTGTTCCTATTCCGTCTTTACAAGGATATTATGACCAACTTTTTCGTAGTCGTCTTATATCTCTTTTATGAGTATCATCCCTTTGGATGATACTTGACTTTTTTGGTAGTATTTCGTTTTCCATTCTATAATCAAATTGTCTTCATTTATCTTTATAATCAGTTATATTGTTTTCATTTCTTGTTAGATCTCCTCATGGCTGTAGAGAGTATATTCTACTCTCGCGCTTTTTATGATTTATACAATACTAACTCACGTACACTAGTAACGGTACAGGCCATTTAGAAAAGTATTCAGCATTTAATTAAATATTTTACTTTTAATATTCTTAATATTTTTAAAATAATATGATCTTATTTATATATCTTTTACCTATTTCCATTGTATAATTTTATATTTTTAAATTTCTCTCTGTAAAGTTGGCATTGACAATTGTTTTCAAGTTCAGAGAACTACACTTGTCATTGATTACCCAATACGCTTTTAAAACATTTAAAAGATCAACTATGAGGCTTTTATATAACACTTTCAGAACCTCGGGATCATAATTATGCACAGGTATTTCAGCTAGCTACATCGTTAGGAAATCTGGATTACTAATGTGAGAAACTTATGTAGGAGCAGTTGTAGGAGCCTTTATTTTAAAACTGAATCATATTGGCGACGCAACAGAGGTTGTAGCCAGAACTTATTTTATTGTTTACTTACAATGGTGGACGCTCGAAAACTTCCTCATGGTAAGTAAATAAAAATCCAAGAAAATACGTTTGCTTTTATATGATTTTTAACATTTTATAATTTCATTGTGTTGTAAAACGATAAAAGAATTTATGTTCATACTAATTTTGTAGAAAAAAAATATTTATACCAATAAAAAATCGGTTTTTATTTGTTGGACATAATTATGAACATTAGAAATGGACTGAAATGGAAATGAATATATTTTCAAATAGGTAAAGAAATTTGGCCATTGGATCAAATCTATCTCCTCAAGAACTTCCCGTTTACTATCAAACACCTGCAATAATAGAATTGAGTTCTCCATTCAACAATACATAGTAGTTTCAACCATGTTCTACCATCCATCAATTACTAGAGTACCGGCATCATTGTTTAACTTTGTATCGAGACCTGAGGATGCTTTGCATATTGTAGAAAGCGAAACCGGTCGTCTGATAGTTAAATTAAATTGATTGTGAGTAAGTCTTATTTATTATTTCTTTACCTATTTGAAATGGACTCACACAAGCAACACATTCATGATTTGAATATATTTTCATATATAATTTAATTTTTTTTTGACCTAGGTGCAATAAATATACATGCACATATTTTTTAAAAAATATGTATTTTCGTTTTTTACATATTTTTATTTTAAATGTGGGTTTTAGTAGGTGATTTGTAAATATTTTTATTTTAAGAGAGAAAATACGATCCAGAAAACGAAAAAGATGAAGCTATTTTATTGGAATTACTGGATACCATTTCTGATATTGAACTTAGTGACGAGGATGAGGATATTCCAGATCTCTTCTCAAGTAAAACAAAAGTTCGTGTAGGTGTCGATAAATTGGGACCTGCTCTTGATGAGCTATCTGAGGCATACCGGAATGATGAGAAAGATAAAGTTGACATTTCAGAGCCCTCGTCAGGCAAGAAAAAAGAAGTTCGTGTAGGGGCTGATCACACAGGATCCACAAAGATTCAAATCCCTGAGTCACACGAGGATGAAGAGAACAAATCTGGGTCACACGAGGCTGATGAGAATGATTTATCATTTGCTGGACCATCTACTTCAAAAGGAGGCAATTTTAGCTTTGTAACAACCAAAAAATCTGTAAAATGACGTAAAAAAGATTTTGAACCTCCAGATTTGGTTTGGAATAAGGAAAAACAACCTACCCCTACAACACCTCTATGTGAAGAGCTTCATGATCCTTTATATATTTTTTTCTAAATATATAGACAAACAGCAGTTTGAACAGATTTTACCAATATGTATGTTTTTCATACCGAAAAAACTCAGTTTAAAAATACATGTGCAGATGAAATTACAAGTTTATTTGGTTTACACATTATTTCCTGTTGCCTAAAATTTCCAGCAGTTTGTTTATATTGGCACAAAAATTTGCATATCAATATATTTAGTAAAACAATAGACCGATTTTTTCAACTTTGGTCAAATTTACATTGTGTAAATACTTTGACAATCCCCAATAACTGTACCGGTAAGTTCTATAGAGTACGTCCTTTGTATGATGGTATCAGGAAACGATGTTTAGAGTTGAAGTTAGAAGAAAACCTATGTATTGATGAACAAATGGTACCATTTAGGAGCCATTTGTATGTGATTCAATACTCAAAGGGTAAACTTCCATCCTGGTGGGTAAAAATTTTTGTAATATGCGGAAAGTCTGGCATCGCTTATGATTTTGTTTTAAATAAAGGCGCTTCTACTGGGTTACATGCTCAGCTGCTAAAACAGTTTGGATTTGATGCTACAATAAATCTTCAAAGAAATAATAAATAATGAAGGGCACAAGTTATATTACGATAATTCTTTTCCTCGTATGAACTTCTGAAGTCTTAAAATAAAAAAAAAAAATATTAGCAGCTGGAACAATTCGAGCCAATAGGTTGAACAATCCTCCTGTGAAAACAGATAAGAAATGCCGAAAAATGGTAGAGGAATTACAGATCAAGTAACAAGTAAAGATGATGTAGTTTTAGTCAAATGGATGGATAATTGGAGTGTACTTCTGGCTTCTAACTTTGTTGGAATTGGAAATACTGATGTAGTTAAGCGGTGGGACGAGAAAGAAAAGAAGTATATGAATGTAGAAAGACCTGAGGTGGTAAAGCTTTATAATCATTCGATGGGTGGCATTGATCTATTAGATCAAATGATCAGAGTTTATACTCGTTCAAAAAAATGGACACTTCGGATCATTTTTCATGCCGTTGACTTGGCTGCAGTAAATAGCTGGTTTGAATATCGACAAGATTGTTACACATTAAAAATGCCAAAAAAAGGACCGATTAATACTTCTAGGTTGCAAAATGAGGCTTGCTGAAAGTCTGATCAAGGCAAACAAACCAATTTCTGTATCAAAAGAGGCAGGAACTGGATGGAAACAAAGAAGGAAAAAGGTTTAATCATGCCAAGTGTAACAAAAAGACTCACTTTTTTTTATGATAAATGCAATCTATACCTTTGTACAAAAAAAGATAGAAACCGCTTTTCTTTGTTTCACAGAAAATGATTTTTTGTTATTTTGAGTCTTTATTACGTTTTGACACACATTTTAGTTTTTACATTTTTTTGTTGCTAACTAGTTTTTGTGTTTTAACTTAATTTCTTTATTAAAAGTTTTAGTATCTTGCCAGTTTTTGATCTCTATCGATAAAATTTATTTACGATAGGACCCCAATGTGCATAATAATGAATAGATTTTTTTTTCCATACTAAATGATAATTTTAAAAAATATACATATAATTTGACTTTTAAGACCACTGCCTACTACAAATTGTAGAAACAAATTTGTTTTTCCTATAAAACAAAATCGGATCTGAAAGGGTTAATTTATTGCATTTTTAAAATGAGGATACCTACGCAATATGAAAGCTTTAATTTATTACGGTTTTTCATTCGAAATACTCCTGACCAACTAAGAAGATTTGCCAGAGGGTTTTGTCGACACCGAGAGAACTGGAGCAGAACTGCACAAGACGTCGTGATGAGCGCACCTCCAGATTAACGTGGGAGAATTCTTTCTTATCGTTGCACTGTCCGCCGCAACGTTTACGTATTTTCTCTATTTTACAATCACATATATTTTTTCAGCTTACAAGAGGATTTTCAGAAGATTCCAACCCGTAGTGTTAGCGAAACGTCGAGAACTAATCTCAGAAGACAACGGCTTAACAGCCCGAACAAACAGGCTAACAAGTTAGACGATGGCCGTGAAAGCCTAACGCATTTTATCATATATTTTTTATTTTATAGTTTACCATTGTCATTAATTATTCAGCTAATTCGTACTACTTTAAACTTACGGCCAGAGATTTATAGAAATAATTTTTTCTGATAAATGCAATGTTCTTTATCTGCAAATATCTTTTTTATTATCTAATGTTCTATTTATTTACCTCAGTAATTTCTGCCTAACTCTTAATCTTGGATTTCTGGTTACTAGCGTGTATTTCGTCTTCTCTTCATTTATTCGGAGACCCAGACTATCTGTTTCCTCCGTGGGCTGTGAAAACACCTCTCTCACGTCTCTAGTAAAATGAGCGACTGCATTTAGATCATCAACTTTGTCATTGACAATTTCAACTCAATAATGCCATTTGCTAATGTCTGCCGCGGTTGCAGACAATAAAAGACTTAAAAAGTTATATTAAGTTATATCAAGTCAGTTGAAAAATTTAGACTAACACTTTAGGAAAATGAAAAAAAAAAGGTCTAAAAATATAAAAAATGAATGTTCATAGTGTCTTCTAAAAATAAACTGATAAACGCGCACCTTAAAGAATCTAATCTAACTTAAACTAAATAGTGATTAATGGTAAAAAGGAAGGTAGTAAGTATGGACGAGTTATCTGCTTACCTCTAAATTAAACGTTTCTGATCCCATAAAACTAGCAAAGCCATTAGTGCTTAGGAAGCTATTCGAGACGTTCGACAAATCAGCGGCAGACTCGAGGGTTTTATTTGGTGTATAATAACCTGCACTGAACTGCAACTCGGCCTTGGGATTGTAATCTGCAAGTGGAGCTGAAAATAATAGAATATTTGTTAATAATGCAGAATAATTATTTTTTTATTCACAACTTTTAACTCTTTGACTACAATTGATTCCTGTCAAATTTGTTTACCATTTAAAGTAGATATTTAACTGATTATTTTTTTCCCTGATTATTCGTTAAAAAACAAACCAAACACTTCATTTAAGAAATGATGAATGTGAAAAATCTATAAACCCAATGTTCCTCTAAGATCCATCGTCAGTGCATACAACTGCCCCAACCATAAATTGGCAAAACATCTCGCTTTATCCTTACAACCATTAGCCGAAAAGGCCTCGTCCTTTGTCAAAAACTCTTTTCATTTCATTGATCTTCTGAAAAACATTTCTATTTCACTCTCAGATATATTAGTTAGTTTTGACATTGTTTCTTTATTCACCAACATTCCAACAGAAGAAACCATTTCCATCTTGGACTCTAAACATTAAATTCCCCAAGACACACTATCTCTTATAAAACACTGATGTCTAATACATATTTTTTATTCCAAAACAGCCATTTTCATTCCATTCTATTTTTCATTCCTTTTCGTAACAACAGCCATGTCTTCATCAAATCTCAAACCCACCTGCTGGTTACAGTACGTTGATGACACCTTTGTCATTTGGCCCCATGGTAAATACACATTAGATCTCTTCCTCTCCCACCTGAATGGAATACATCCCAGTATTCAACTCGCAAACCCAGTAACTCAATTCAGTTATCAACACGCTTATTTTCCGTTCCATAAGACTTAGCGACAACAACCATAGGTCATCTGAAATCAACTCAATAAGGCAAACACTCTTACAAAACGGCTACCATAAAACCCAAATCAATTGGAACATTCAAAAACATCTAAAACCCATTCCATCAAAAAAGAAACCTTGCCGCCGGATCAACCCAAAATCTTTCTACCTTATATTAAAGGTGTCACTGACAAGATCGGTAGAACTCTTATCACTCTAAACATCGAAACCATCTTCACTACTCACTTTAAATTGTCCAATCTCATCAGATCCGTAAAAGACCAAATCCCCAATGAAGACCATGGTGTCTACGAGATATCTTGTTTCAGTTGCCTACGTACATACATAGGACAGACAAACCGATGAATCCATAACCGTATTTACGAACGTTCTCTATCAGTCAAACATTCCGATACTACTTCAGCCCTGGCCCAACATCATATTCAGACAGGCCACAAAATAGATTTCGAAAAGGCAAAAATCATCGCTCCCGTCCGCTCTTTAAAATCGAGAATCATTCGCGAAGCCATCGAAATTGAGAAACGGCCGAACAGCTTAAACACACGTGATAACGCCGGCAACAAGGCGACCACTACCTCAGCGACCCCCCGCCTCAACCCACACCGCTCAGGCCACGTCAGCTCAGACCACCTCAGCGCATAAGGTTCGCGCGCATACAAATAGTATAAAAGCAGCGACACAGGGTAAGACGGGTAGTCACTCGACACTGAAGAGTAGGCAGAATGAGACCTCGAACTCGAACGGAACCGTCTCTCTTGAAAATGGCTTTAAAATGGGTGAAGAAACGTTGAGCATTAAATTCTCAACGCAGTTCTTCGCGAGAACTCAGTACCACAGTACCACTTAAGTAGAAGAGGCAAGAAGTATGCTTTAGGTGAGCAATTTCTTAGGTGTTTATCATTCAATAAATTAGTTCGATTAATTACTTTGTTCAATTTACTAATGTTTGTATTTTGAGAACGATTTCCGAAGCGGAAATTGATACGTCAATAAACGTACTTTAACCTTTAATTGTTGCTTATTCCCATTTAAATAGTTATTAAATTAAAATGCCACAAGAAAATAGCTTCAGAACAAAATTAGTTCGATGGTTAGAAGAATTAGGAAAACTGGATCACAAGTTAGAAACTTCTTTGTCCAGGTAATATTAGGACGATCGGCATGTCTGTCATTAAATATTGTACAAACTTGTCCGGCACTTTTGCGTGTGGGTTACTTTATATTTTTATGCTATTTTAAACATTTTTTTCGTGCAGTGGTTTATTATTAAAATTATTTTAAAAAAATTATAATTTTCATGACTATCTGATGCTACAAGGTGTTATTTGATGACTCATAGCAAAGAATATAGACGCTTATAGAAGAATCTTTCACTGTTATGTTTGAAAGTTTGCAAAAGATGATCGCACGTTATGAAAAAGAATGGGAGGGTGGATCGAGAAGGGAGCGGTCATGTCAACGCTATTATTGCTTTTTAAAATATGAAAGAGTGGGGCAACAAATGCAACAGATATTTTTATGTATAATGCCAGAGAACTACGAACACATAATGCCGCGTGGATGTAGAATAGGATTAAATTTTTGCGTTTTATAATATTTTTTAAAGAAAATAATATTTTAACTTTTAATAAATGAATCCTATTAGAAAAAATAATATGATTCGAATTTTTAATTTAAATAGGTACAAATCTACAAATAATATTATAGTTAATAAGAAGAACTCTCTTCTTATTAACTATAAAATTAATTCAACCAATAAAGTCATCAATCACCGGAATTAAATATTTCCAAATTTTCTAAATTTAATAATTTCTTCTTTGTTTTTAATATAAAATAACAAAATGTAACACTGTTTTTTCTGCAGAATAATGGAAACATATCTAAAAAGCTTAATGAAAAGTCCTGAGAAAATTAAATTTTTGGTTGAATTAACCCAAAAATTAACGAAATATTTTAAAAAAATATTTCGTTAATTTTTGGGCAGAAAAACAATATAATAAAAATTTATGTGACGGTTTTTCGTTGTGTTGGAACAATCCTATTTTTAATTCAAAGTTATAAAATGTAAAAAATAAATGCTTTGAATATTGTAAATATCATACCTTTTTAAATTTCAAAATTCAAAATTTAACAATTTAATATATTGAAAATAAAGATTTTATTGTCAAAAAAAAACAAAAAAAGCATGGGATTTTTTTTAATCGTAGATGCAAAGTTAAATAAATAGCTCCGTTCGTACTCCTTTCCCACTTTCCCCTAACTACATCTTTTATGAGATAGTTTAAGCCGACTGCCAGATGTGTTTTAAAGTGTAAACCCTAACCAAATCGTCCATTTGAACTGTTCTTCTATAAGCGTCTATATTCTTTGCTCATAGCTTAGTTAATTTTTGACATTTCAAATTGTTATAACTTCCTTATTAACAAATGTATTTTATTAAAATTTTTGTTACATCTAGGTATTGTGGCGTAGAAATTTTTTTATTCGCTAATAAAAATTCGTCATTTTAGACTAAGAAGTAGTACCTTAGCATGCTCTGGAAATTTGAATAAACATTTTAAAGTATGTCTCTAAGTAGACCTTTTATTACATATTTGAAAAAAAAAATGGATAAAATCGGTTACCAAATTCAAATTTTATAGAGGTGTGTCCAATCTAAATTAGTCACACTGTATGTTATTCCAATAAATATTTTGTGTTTCTTTAAGCATGCTGTATTTTCGAATTTAATATACTTTCTACACTCGTATTTTCAGAATTACTGGTTCTAAAGGTTCAATATTGTAAACTCCTGGAATGATATATGTATATATTTAAATTACCTTTTTTGATACTATTTATTACTTCATCTGCAGACTCTTCTGGTAAATCAAGATCAGAATCTGGACTAGGTGATGGAGCATTTATATCTGGTGAAGGTACAGGACTTGACAAGGTTTGTTTGTGTTCTTCTAGTTTCCTTTGGAAGGTTTTTACCCTCAAACCAAACATCTTGTATGCCTAGTAAATAAAAGAAATAAAACTATAATTATAATAATGATTTCTATAGTTATTTTAAATATACATCTCCCCATAATAACTAAAAATTATAAAAGTATTGCGTAAACTAGAGATTCTGGAATAACAACAAGAAGAACCATTATTAATATGAGTGTATATGAGTGCATACTAGCGTATGATGATGACATCGATATCATAGTAAGAAAGGCAGACCTGGTCCAATCGTTCACGACATTGAAAGCAGCAGCAAAAATAATGGTGCTACACGTTTATATTAGTAAAACTAAGCAGTTAAAGGTGACAAATAATAGGCAAATAGCAAAACCCGAAGATCTAACAGTTGAAAAATATACTTTCTGAAACTGCAGAAATTAACAAATATAATACAGTGAACGGCTAAATTATGGAATATTATCATTATTTCGAAAACCGTCGAGTTTTGAGGGAAATCCCGAAATAGGTCGATTTTTGTTATAAAATACCCATCTTATAACGTGCATGGAGTAGGGATGACGTCACCGGTGTTGGTGTAGTGACGTACTTTAAAGTAACCAAATTATGCATAATTATTTTAAATTAAATGTTCGAAATGCCATCCATCGGATTCTTGACAATATGCGAATCTACGGACACATTCATCAAGTACATTGCGGATGACTTCTGGAGTAATTAGACTCATTTCATGCCTAATTCTATCTTTCAAGTCCTGTAAGTTTTGGGGTATATTGACATAAACTTTTGATTTTATGTAACCCCACAGGAAAAAGTCTAGAGGTGTTAGATCTGGCGACCTTGCTGGCCACTCTATAAAACCTCGTCTTCCGATCCACCTCCTGGGAAAGCAATGATTTAAAAATTAACGTACATTACGTACGTAATGCGAAGGGGCTCCATCTTGTTGAAACCAGATCTTTTCACTAGGTAAATTTGGATTATTGGCATTTGGATAGATGTTAGCAAGGACAGATATAAGTTGATTTGTCAAAAAAGTTAAATAACATTCTCCTGTTAGATTTTCTTCAAAGAAAAAAGGGCCAATGATTCTGTCATTATTGATCCCTGCCCATACATTTACTTTCTGAGGATATTGCGTGTGTGACTCAGTCATCCAATGTGGGTTTTCTAGACTCCAATATCTGCAATTTTGACGATTCACGTATAAAAAATGTGGCTTCATCGGAAAAAAGGATTTGATTGATGAAATGTGGATTGCGGATACATAAATCCTGCATAATTTCAGAAAATTGAAGCCGGAGATCGGGATCGTCATCGTTTAATCCCTGATGTAGTTGAATTTTGTAGATATGGTATTTTTCTTTTTTTAAAATAAGTAATACTATCATTGGGAAACTCTAGCATATTCACCCATTTATGTTGAACTACTGTGAGGATTGTCATGTACATTAAATAAAGTATCAAGTTTCACATTGTCTTCAATTTTAGGACGCCCAGCGTTTTTAATATGTTTAACGTGCCCAGTTTCTCAAATTTTCGGACTATTTTACTTACTGTTGATTGGCTGATGGGTCTGTTTGGATCTTTTGCGTTGAATAAATTGCATAGTTCATTCTGTGTTCTTTTTTATCTCCGCATCCGCTACGAATTAATATTTCTATGCGTTGTGTTTCATTTAGGTAAGCCATAATTTAGTATTAAAAAGTAAAAATTACAGTTGACAACTGATGACAATTCACAAAATCAAAACATTTACGTCAATAAATATTACAGTAACTATCACTTGCTTGAATTGACATTTGACAAACAGTTTCAGTGTTTATGAGATAACTTGTTCTGTCCATTATTATTTTTACTTATTTTTGCTTTTTTACCTCAGACTGACGGTTCCTGCCATGACTTACATCAAGTCATGGCAGGAACTGATGGATGGCATTTCGAACATTTAATTTAAAATAATTGTTATGTATAATTTGGTTACTTTAAAATACATTATGAATTAAATCATTAGTTGTAATTTAGTTGAATTTAAATTTAAAAAAAATTGTTTTTGTACCCTTAAAAAAATATTTTAGTTAAAAATATAATGTCGTTAAATAGAGAATTAAATTCTCCTTCAAATGAGGTGTCGCATTATACCGATTTCTATTTTAAAAAATTAACGATTAAGTCACTACACCCACACCAGTGATGTCATCCCTACTCCATGTACGTTATAAGATGGGTATTTTATAACAAAAACTCCGCCTCTGGTAGATACTGGGTGGATTGAGTAGCTCAGTAAATGCCAGTGCCGGTCCCAAGCCCGGATGAAGGAGGAGGGTTACAGCGGTAGGTTAGCTCCCCGCCCTGCGTAAAAGAAATATTGCTAAAAATCCCAAGGAACAGCCTCGGAACTCGGATGGCTTCAAAGGAAAACGACATAGGCAAAGAAAAAGGCTAACGAATTTTGGATGTTGGAACATACAAGGACTGAATACAAAAGAAGATCAAGTATTTAAGGAACTCAGTACATACCGAATTGACATCGCAGTACTCAGCGAAACAAAAAAGAAAGGACAGGGGAACCACTACAAAGACGACTATATATACTTCTGGAGCGGAGTAGAAAAATCAAAAAGAGCCAAAGCTGGAGTAGCGGTCGTGATAAGAAAAAACATGGAAAAATGTATTACCAACTGGAACCCGATAGACGAAAGAATTATAACAGTAGACCTTACAACAAAGGGGAGAGACATAAAAATAATTGGCATCTATGCACCCACGGACGACTCAGATACAAACACTAAAGACATGTTCTTCGACAAACTCTCAGAAGAGTTAAATAAAATAAAAAAAAGACAAGAAATAGTCCTGCTAGGGGACCTGAACGGAAGAGTAGGTAAAGCTCTTGACAACAAAATAATTGGACAACACGGAGAAGATGTAGTAAATGAGAACGGAACAAGATGGTTGGAGGTATGCGAACAACATTCGTTAAAAATACTGAATGGATTTTACAAACATAGAGACATAAATAAATATACATGGACTCAAAAGACAAGAAAACTGCAGTCAATTATAGACTATATAGTAGTTAAACAAGAGACATCTTTAAGACCCTACGATGTAAAAGTTTGGAGAGGGGCAGAATGTGGATCGGATCACCTACTAGTAAAGGCACCCGTGGAAATAAGATATATTAAACAACATAAATCCCAAGAACAGACAAACAAAGAATCCATACGGCTCTATAACATAGACAGCTTAAAAAATGAGTCCACAAGTTTTCTCTATAAACTACGTTTGGCACAAAAATTAGACGAAGAAATAAACGGAACAGCGGAAGAAATGTATGAGACTTTGAAAATCAAAATTCATGAAGCAGCATTAGAAGCTCTAGGTACGAAAGAAAAACTAAACCGTAGAAATTATTGGTGGACAGAAGGTTTATTAGAACTGGTAGAAGAAAAGAAAAAACTGTATCTCAAATGGTTAGCGACAAAAGATGAGGAAGACCGAAAGAACTATAACAGATACAAATATATAGTAAAAAAGGAAATTAAAAAAACAAAAAACATAACCTGGGACAACAAGTGTGCAGAAATAAGCTCAATGGTAGGAGGATCTAGGTCCAGACAAGCTTGGAAAACTATCAACAGTCTTAGAAAAAATACAAACGAAACAAAAAAAATAAACCCCATAGACATAGAAAGATGGAAAAATTATTACGAAAATCTATTAAATGAACAACGTACACAGTTTCTAGACACACATATAGATATAGTTGAAACGGGTTAAATGAAGTGGCGATGATTACCGTAGAAGAAATAAAAAACGCATTACAAAAAATGAAAAATAATAAAGCTCCTGGGCCGGGTGATTTACCTATCGAGTTATTCAAACATGCCACTGCAATAACATTAGAATTGCTTTGTAAAATGTTTAACAAGTGCCTACAAGGAGAAAGTATCCCAAGAGATTGGAAAGTCTCGTACATAAACTCCATCTACAAAAAGGGAAACAGGAATGACTGCAGTAATTACCGAGGTATCAGCATTACGTCATCCACTGGCAAACTGTATGAAAGAGTTCTGAAAGCCAGAATAGAAAAAGAAGCCACAGAGATCGAAGAACAAAGTGGATTCCGACCAGGGAGATCTTGTGTCGACAATGTATTTACTCTCAAACATCTAATAGAAAAGAGATTAGCAAGAGGACTAGAACTTCATGCCACTTTTATAGATCTCCGTAAAGCGTTTGACTCCGTACCACTGCAGAGACTATGGACAACATTGGAAAACGCAGGTATAAATGCAGTATATATAAATGCCGTGAAAAAGCTATATCAAGATAACCAAGCTTATATTAAGGTTGGAAACCAAATTTCCAAGGGTTTCACCCAAACAAAGGGTGTCAAACAGGGCTCTTGCCTCTCCCCAACCCTATTTAAAATATATCTTGGTAATGCTTTAAAATATTGGATGAGAAAATGCAGCCCAATGGGCATATGGGTAAATGACACTCCTATATACACAATCCTCTTCGCAGACGACCAGGTAGTTCTTGCCGAGGACCTACAAGATATGACGTACATGATAAACAAACTAATAGACGAATTCAAAAAATGGGGATTAGAGGTTAATACCGAAAAGACACAATACATGAATATAGGAGGCATCGGTCAAGACATGGAAACAGAAAGCGGATTAATTAAAAACGTTGATCAGTACGAATATCTCGGAGTTACACTAAGCGAAGACGGAAGAGACGACAAAGATATAACAAGAAAAATAGGAAAAGGAAAAAACATGATAAAAACACTACATCCGATCCTGTGGAATAAAACTTTAACTAAGAAAACAAAGAAAAATATATATCAGGCTATGATTCAGCCGGTGCTGACGTATGGGTCAGAAGTGTGGGTCTTTAACAAGAATATGTCACAAAAACTCCTCTCAACGGAAATGATGTACTGGAGAAGATGTTCCGGGTTAACTTTGTTTGACCACATAAGAAATGAAAACATAAGAGAGAGAATGAAAGTAAAGAACACAATAATGGATACGATAGCCGAAAAACAATTAAAATGGTATGGACACCTGAGACGGATGAACGAAGAAAGGATACCACGAAAGGTTTGGAACTGGAGACCTACACAGAGAAATAAAAGGGGAAGGCCAAGAAAGAAATGGATATCCAATATTCATATAGAAATGGAAAATAGAGGTCTTCAAGAAGGAGACTGGGCCGATAAGAAATTATGGCGATTGGGATGCGAGAAGCGACAAAATTAAAGTTGCAAACACTCGCTATATATATATATATATATATATATATATATATATATATATATATATATTATATATATATATATATATATATTTTATAACAAAAATCGACCTGTTTCGGGATTTCCCTCAAAACTCAATGGTTCTCGAAATAATGATAATATTCCATAATTTAGCTGTTCACTGCATATCTAGCAAATACTATAGATCAGCCATCAAACATAGGAAAACGGATTATGGCGTAGGCGCTATAATTTTGAGTTTTACCGCCTTTATAATGTATCTAGGATTAGTAGGTCCATCAAAATAAAGAGACTATGGTGGCTAGGCCACTTAGAGAGAATGAACGAGATGCAGCTGTCGAAAGACATTTATAAGCAAAGGCCGGATGGGGTGAAAAGAAGAGGCATACCCAGGAGGACAACGTGCGAGTGTTATTGAGTACGAAATTGGCAAACCAAGGCGGATAGAACGAATGGAAGCTGATCATAGAACAGAACAAGACTAGCTATGGGTTGTAGAGCCAATGATGATGATGAATGCATTAACTTTATAAGCAGTCATTCTTTACTTGTATGTGCTTATTACTCCATCCGTAAATATCTCCCACAATATTCATATAATCCGAGTATGGTGTATGGTATGGTGTGAGCCAGGACCATGATTATCTAGGGATATTATCTGGTCCAACTGCTTTATGTTTCTTTATTTTTTGCATACTGCTATTAATCATCTGATATAAAGTGCATCTATGTCTGCTAATAACCATAAATGTAGAATGTTTTGTCCACTTTAGAAGTGTTTTGGATATATAATTTAATTGTATAACTCTCTACCTCTTTCAATACGAAATAAAGTAATTTTTCAAAAATATGACAAAAATGTTTCATCAACACTATATAATCAAAAAAAGAATTTTTAATTCTGTTACCTATTTGTATTTAACAGAAATAATAAACAATTGTTTATTAAATTTTGATGAACTTACATTTGCTACGACTTTGACATCTTTCCGATCGGCTTCCAGTTGTGTTTCTGCTTGCTTTAATATGCTGATTAGATTTTCTCTTTGTTTAACTTCTGACCTTAACGCCTGCATATAATCATTGATGTGTGCTATATACACTTCGAGTTCTTTTTCTACATCATCCACATTAGCACGATCTAAAATTAAAAATTAATAAAACGTTATACTCATATAGGAGAATATTAGGATTTACAAAATTCATAAATATAAAATGAAATGTTTTTCGAAACAACCGCCCTAACTCTGCAAAAGTCCTACAGATCGTTGTCATATCTAGCATGATCTACATAGCGCGAATTACATCCATAATATATTATTAAAGATTTTATATTATACACATATTAGTAAAAGTTTAAATATCTAGGATGCTGGATACATGAGACCTTAGGCTCAGAAGAAGTCAAATGCACAGTCTATTCCATGAATATATGACACTCTTTAATCTAAATAACGCTAACCATATTGGATACAAGACGAGGCAGTCCAAGTCTTTCCAAGACGAGGCAGTCTTGAAAACATGGCAACAAGCATTGGATACTGCCACTGTTGACATTTGCGAAAAAAGTGTAAAAAATGAAGACTTAATTGAGGAGTGGTGGATTCGTGAAAGTTGCATCGAAGCAGTTAATCCTGTTATTTACCATCCGAATGAGGATAGCCACAATATGATGGTTGATAGTAGTTTTAGGAGATTAGGAGAATAAGAAAGTTCGTAATATTGTTTTGTTTTTGTATTATTAATTGAATATTCTACTAAATGAATGTACCCAATTTCATCACTTACAACAGTATTTTAAAAATTGGGAGAATTTAATATTTACAATTCAGAGCATTGGATCATTTAAATCAATACTTTCATACCAAATTCAAAACAGTTGTATATTCATGGAATAGACTGTAGAATAGAACAGTCAAGAAACACATTTCTAAAAATAAAACAATTTTTTAGCAACCGAGATCTTGATCTAAGTATATTATATCCCATAATAAAATGCTATATACACAATATTTGGATTTTTTTTGAGCTTTGGATATTCAGCCACATTCTAAAAAAATTTCATGGACTGACCATGTTGGAAATGAAGAAGTTTTAAGTTTTAAGAAGTTTTAACTGACCATATATTCAACTAATAATGAATAGAAAAATAGAAGAAAAGCGTGGTCCTGGCAGACGACAAATAATCTGACTGTGTAACACCAATGATTATAACTTGCTTCCTTATATTTTTATCTTATCCAACTGGGTTATTTCACAGAAGTCAATCAAACATTTCTATGTTCATGGCGCAGTTTTCTGCCTTGCGATCAAGACTTCGTAAAGATTGAAAGGGTGAAGAAAACGGCAATGGTACTGATACCTTGAGATTGGAAAGACGTCATAGCGGAAGCATGTGTAAATACCCATTTTCAATCTTTTTCATGGAACAAAGCAATATAGACGAGGTGGAGAAAATTATGAATAAAACAATCACCAAAATTACAGACACGATGTGGACAAAACTTGTAAGTGATGATCCAATGATGGCAAGTTTCCGGAAATCACACAACATAATGAGCCCATGGGAACCACATCCAATTTTTTATTATCTTATGAATTATATTTTTTCATTGATCAGTTTGTATCTAATTTTCTTTCTGTGCTTTTGTTTGCACCTCTTTTCCTTTATGTTTATCATTTCATAATATGTGATCCAGGGTTTTTCATTATAGTTTGCTTCTTCCTTCTTGTTTTGTATTGTATTGACTAGTCTGTACCATATTTCTAAATATTTTATTGTCTCTTTTAAGTTGTTCGCCTATGGTACATTTGCTCATAGTTTGGTATCAACATATTCCTGGTATTACTTTTTTCTGTCAGCATCCACGATATTATATCTCTAGTTTATTTTATCTTGCAATTTTATTTTTTGCATCTTTTGAGGTATATCTTAACTGTTACCGAATTGTAACTGATTATTTCTTGACCACATCTTTTGTTAGTCATATTATCTATTTGTTTCTTAATTGAATGTCCTTTGGTGTCTTGGAAGGGATTTCTGTGTAAACCTTCTTTTGGCAGCATGAACCAGGTGTTAGTAGATAAGTTGCTCCATGTTTTTTTCCAGTTTGTGTTCCAGTTTTCTATAATGAAATTGGATTTATGAAGAGTCTCAGCTTTTTTAGTCAATTTGATCCTCTACATGTTCTAAAAATTTCTCTAGTTCATCATTTGAATTGTCTCAACTTAGGACAAAAGTCTGTATTACTTTTATATCTGCTGGGGACCCATTTAGTTAAAGAATAATTACTTGTTTATTAATTGTCTTACATTTTACTTATTGTACCATTTTAAAAGTATTCCAATGCCATATTTGGTGTTGCCCTCTCTTCCTGAATAGTAGAAAGACTTTCCTTTATCCTTTGATTAACCTTAGATATAAGCATGGATAATAATGTTGAATAATAGCAGTTGTATTATATAATAGAAGGACCAATGTGATAGAAACTGAATGGATATTATAATTTAACATTACATTCTGATATTGATAAAGAATATACTTCTTAATAACCTGAATAATATACCACTTTTATCCTTTACTATAAAAGACAAAACTTTTTTCATGGTCTAACATAATTTTTCTATAAATATCATTATAGATTGTTGATACAGAATATATTTAAAAATTAAATCAAAAAATATATATTAATTAAAAAAATTAAATAATTACTAACCCTTAAGAGATGCCAAAAGACCATCATCTAGTTGTATTTTAGGATTATGTTCTTTCAATATTTTCAATTTAGTGTCTGTATCTTTTTCCAGCTTTGCACATGTTTTAATCCTACCTATCACATAACTTGGCTGAAACAATCGAAAAAATTATTATTGTGATCACTACAATAAAAAATAAAAGAAGCTAAACACTAATGAAAAAATTCTAAATAAGATAAATAAGATCAAATATCTTCTGCATATATAAATATAGCAGTGCACTTGTATGCACGATATTGGTATATATCTGTAGTTTCTATTATTATCAGTGAGATATCAAGGTGGGAATTTTAAATATATGTTGTATTTGTTTTGTATACCTACTATTTTGAAATGTTCATGCTTTCTTGCAACTATTGTTGCCACTGTACCACTATTATATGTGGTACAGTGTGTAGTATTAGTGGTATCTGTGTGTTTACATGATTATTTTAGTGTTGCAACAAAAATGTACCAAACTATACAGGGTGGTCCTTAAGTAATTGTACAAAAGGAAACTGCAGATTCTACACTTTAAAATATTATGATTAAGGCCAAATTGCTTTAATAAAAAGTTGATATTAAGAAAGATACAGGGTGTTAAAGTGAAAATTTAAAATTTAATTTTTCGCTACAACTTTCATGTTTGTGAAAATTGATATATAAAAATTTTGAACTGGATACTATTAATATCAGCAATTATAATTTGATGCATACTTTGATGTAGCTGATAGAGGGCGCCACATATGCCACATATGTGACATACATTTGCACTTAACTTTTTTGCTCTTCAAGTTACCGCCATTTGTGATAAAAAATATTAAAGATATAATAATTTAACAAAAGAAAGATATACTTGTTAATAACTTTAAAACTAAACACTTTTCGAGATAATCTCATTTTACAAATCAACTGCATAATTCTGAATTACCGTAATTACTCCAGGCAATGAAAGAAAAATCGATAAAAACATTAATACTTTTAAATTTTTTAATAAAGTTAATAGTTAACGAAATATTAAATAAAATAAATATATCAACAGGATAATTAATAATAGGATTTGACAAAATAACAGAATAATATGATTTTACATCAAACATTTTACATTTTATAATAAATTAAAGTCATAATCAAAACATTTTATTTACAAACCAAATTAAAAAATAGTTAAACTAAATAACATTACTTTTTATCAAAGTAAGTGTTCAATATGTCCACCATTTTCTTTAGTTCATTTGTCAATACGCTCCATAAAATATCGTCTCATATTAAATAGCATCATTGGTTCTAAAGAAACTGCTGCAGTATTTATTTATAAGTATCATAATAAGTATTATTTTATGATTTTTATGAATTAAATAATTATATTATCTCACCACAAGATCAAAGAATACCATAAGACCACGAACAATAAAATAAATAATTCGAACAATAAATAAATCGAACAATGTAAATAAATCTCACCATTCAAATTAACAAGATAATTCGCATGTCTGTAAGAAATATTTACCATTTATAAATATTTACCAATGGTTCCAAATCATACGATTATTTAAAATTCATGTTTAAAATGCATGTTATGGTAAAGAAAATGGTAGACATATCGAACACTTACTTGTGCCAAAAAGTTTAATGTTATTTAGTTTAACTATTTCTTAATTTGGTTTGTAAATAAAATGTTTTGATTATGATTTTAATTTAATATAAAATGTTTTGATGTAAAATCCAAATATTTAGTTATTTTGTCAAATTCTATTATTAATTATCCTGTTGATATATTTATTTTATTTAATATTTCGTTAACTAATGACTTTATTAAAGGTATTTTATACCCAAATTCAGAAGTATTGATGTTTTTCTCTAATTTTCTTTCGTTGCCTGGAGTAATTGCGTTAAATCAGAAGTATGCAGTTGATTTGTAAAATGCGTTTGTCTTGAAAACTGTTGAGTTTTGAAGTTATTAACAAGTATACCTTTTTTTTGTTAAAATAGTGTATCTTTATTATTTTTAACAAAAATACTGATAACTTGAACAGCAAAAAAGTTAAGTGCAAATGTATGCCACATATGTGGCACCCTCTATCAGCTACATCAAAGTATGCATCAAATTATAATTCCTGATATTTAATAGTACCCAGTTGTAAGTTTTTATACATAAATGTTCACAAACATGAAAGTTATAGCGAAAAATTAAATTTTAAATTTCCTCTTTAACACCCTGTATCTTTAATATCAACATTTTATTAAAGCAATTTGGCTTAAATCATAATAATTTAAAGTGTAGAATCTACAGTCTCTTTTTGTACAATTACTTAAGGACCACCCTATATAGTAGAATCTCATTAATCCGGCACCCTTTGCCCTTCGCCTCCCACTGTTTTACCTGACTTAATTCAACCATCATGAAAAATGTTATGGCCCAAAATAAATGCTGTATCACAAGAATTAACACAAAAATGTGATTCTGAAGATAATCCTAATTATTGCCGATTGATTTCATAATTTATCAGAAAGAGGATTCAAGGCAAGTGAAGAAGACTTAAGTTCTTGGCTTAAAGGGACAGAGGAAAATTATGATGAGAGATCTTGTAAAGCAGTACAAGAAGAAGAATGCCTAGTAAAAATATAGGCACTAATACTACAACTGTAAAACTATAATCAGATATGGCATTCAATTGTTTCAATACCTTCACTGCAGCTAAAAAAATAGCAAATCTATTAAAGTTATTGTACTTTTTCTAAAAATGCAAGAAAAGATTTTTAAACACCAACTATAAGTTGCACAAAATAATGTAATTAGTTAAAAGTGAGATATTTTACAGTCATAAAAAATGTGTAGAACATGAACACAAATACATATATGTTGTTATTATGAAATGCTTTAATTTATTTATTATGAATTTTTATACACAATGTGTATAAACCGTGAGATTCTATTGTAATTTCTTTTTAATATATGTCTTTCAAAGGTCTATTCAAATGTGAATGAATGGACCTTAGTAACTAATTTATCTGCAATGAATAATACTGAGTCTCCTAAATACATGGATACAATCTACAATGTATTTTGATGCAAGATATATTGTAAATGTAAAAGGTAGGTATGCATAATAATTATCAAAAAAAAAACATTTGGAATTGTTAGAACTGAACTTTTGCCTTGTTAAGCCACTTTAATACAATTTAAAATTCATAAATTAAACATATTTTTTATACAATAGTAACAGTATTTTCTATTATTACTATTATATATTTACTATTATATATTTATATTTTCTATTAATACATAAGAAAACTACCAAAGCCTATTGACACTGCAGCCTTCTTATCTGTATTGTTTTAGTGTGATCTTAGTTTTGTAATGGCATAACAAATGCAAGGGATGAAAACCATAACTTATATAAGATGACTTTAAATAGCAAGTTGGACTGCCAGAATTTACATTATACAGGATAAAAAGGGAAAGGGAAAAAGAAGTAAGAGACCCAATGTTCAACCATATGTGCCTATGAATAATATGACAAAATATATTATTTGCAATCCATAATTGTCCATTATCCCATTTGGATTTGGATCCCATTCACCAACAATCGTGAAACCTAATAATAAATAATAATTGATCACTCACCTGAAATTCATGTGGTTCATCATTTTTTGGAGCACTGGGTACAACATTTATAAGTCCACATAAATCAGATATAAATTCATTATTATATACACCTCTTTGCTCCCAAATTTTGAATATCCTAAGTATTTTGTGTTTAACTTTGTCGTCCCTTAAAAATAAATGTGCTACTTAATTATTTAGAACAAAAGTAATGAAGAAATCTATTCATTTCATATGTTATTTTTCAGGTAATAATTTTAAATAATTCTAAAAGAACCTCTTCACTGATTTATCCCAATTAAGGATCATTAATGATGCAACTACCCTTTTACTAGGAACATCACTAATTAATTAATATTTTTCATACTATCTGGCATATATGAAAAATGTGCTATAAGATTATTGATACATAAAAATACATGTTTGTGTTAATTACTTCAAAATGTTATTTGCTTAACATTAGGAAAGAATTTAAGAAAACTGCTTAACCATCTATGTTATCTTTTCAACAATAGAGAAATCAGGAATTAGTTGACTAAATATGAATATACACAATTTTTGTTTCAAATATACTGTTATTGTAATATGTCAATTACCATTACTTATTTAAGTGTTAGGTAAATTTCCTTTTGAAATGAACATTAACATTAAATGTTATATAAATTTTATAAAATGCATGTTATTTTCTTACCTAACCATAGTTGTAGCCTTTTGCAAGGCAATTCCCCAACTTTCAACAAATGCATAGTTTTTCCTTTTAGAGTACTGAATAACATCGTTTGCCAAATAAAACAAATTAAGCCTTTGTTCAACTTTAACCCTTTTCAAGACATTTAGCCAAGCATTAACTATTTTCTTGTGGTAATTTTTATATTGTAGACACCATTGGCAACAGTTGTTAATAGCCTCTTGAGAATCTTTTAATGTGGTAAGTTGTTTTTCAAACTGCAAGATATCAAAATCACCTTCTGATATAGTTTGGGTCCCCATCAGAAAAATGTAAATATTACTGGTAGGTCTTTCCAAACATTCTATACAGCGATACTATTTTACATATTAATTATGTATCATATACTTTTATTTCCTTCTAAAAATGATATTCTATATTATACTTCTTAAAAATCCACGTTTATAAAGAGTTTATTATACAGATGCCGATATTTAACTGAAGACCTAAAATCTAAAACACACAAACTTTTCTTGACTGAACACTATTGTATTAACAAAGTTTTCATCAAAGGGTACTAACAATGGCAATATATGTACACAATTTGTTTTAAAAAATGTTCAATGCGTGTGTCAATATATTAAAATAAGCATTTCTGTCAAAATACAAGCAACCATTTATAAACTTATTGTGGTTATTAGATGTCGTAACTGTCTGTCAAATGTCACTTATCAATTAAGACACATTTGACATATTGAACTAAAATTAAATAGGTGTTTTGTGATATTTACTTTTGTATGTTTTTTTATAAGTTTATTATAATAATATTGTAATTTATTTTAATGTGGTTTAATACTCCAGTCGTCAGAGACGAAAATGTCATTGAATCTCTAAAAATCATTCGAATTAGCTGAATTTTGCCGAGAATGTTAATTTTGAGGTGCCCAAGAAAAAGCAAAAAGTTTACCACTTTTACCAGTTTTAGGAGGAAACACATAACACAGACATATGATTTGTGAAGTTATGTAATTGTTTATATTCAATGACGTATAATATTCATTGTTTATTTGCACACCACATAAACAGCACTGGTTCCCTCTAAAACATGGCGGAATGTCTGCGCGAAGGAGATGCGCGTACTTAATTTTCCATCGTGAGTGGGCATTCTGGTTGTTTATTATTCTATGCTTTTACCCCGGGCTTTCCCGTAAAACCCGCTCGTAACGGGGGAAAACAGGAAAAAATCGATTTCTCAAGAGTCTGGAAAATAGAGATAGACACTCTGATCAAAAGATATTTTACCGTCGAGTTGATACAAATTTTATTTGAGATTGACTTCGCGCGTGTAACTTACATTTAAAATCCCCGGCCACTTTAAGCCTTGTTGTGAGATAACAGTTCATTACACATATAATAAAAAGTGCTAATAAACATTTTTGTTCAAAATTATCCCAACTAATTTCTTATATCCCAATATTTGTTTACGGTGTATAGATTCCTCGTAAATCAATATTTTGCGTTTTTTACCCCTCACAAGAGAGGTTTGTAGGGGGAATACCGGGGGTAAAAATAATCAAATTTTTTGCATCTTTTTGGAGTCGCAAATTTGAGATTCTCGGCAATATTCAGCTTGTTCGTATGATTTTTAGGGGTTTGTATATTATATGAATATTATAAAGATGTTACAATAGATGTTAATAGGACTTTTTGATCAGCCGCCATATTTTTCGAACAGACAGATTTGACAATGACGTCTAATATTTGCTATACATATGTACTGGTTTATAAATTTATAAAGAAATATTTATTAAATAAATATTTTTTATTTAATAAATAATTACATATTCCATAACAACCGAGTAAAAAATAAAGAACTATCCGTATCCTAGCATTAAGTCAATTGATACGTATAGTGTATTTTTATCTACGACTAACAGTAATTTATTGTTTAAAAGTTAGTATTGTAGTTTTTTTAAATATGTATGGAGTTACTTACTATATGTTTATGTTTATCTATAACCAACAAGTAATTTATTGTTTAAAAGTTGGTATTGTACTTTTTTGATGCGTGTAATGAGTTGCATACTATATTTGTATCTACGACGTAATTTTATTTCAAATAAACACCTCTAAATAAAAAAATCCGCCGCCTATGAAACTAATACTTCGGGCATTTCCGAAGCAATCTGAACTGTAATTTGCAACTTGTACCATGATTTGCAACTGTCTTCCCTTCCCTCTTACCAGAATGTAGAATCTCCTTGTTTGAACACAGCCGGATGTTCCTCACTTTCTTTTTGTTGGCGACTTAAAAATAGATATGTCTACTCAACCTCAAGACCAACATAATTGCTTACTTGTAAAGTATAATACCCTCCATACTCTAGATTACTTGAATGAAAAGGATCTGTGCCATCTCAGAAAAGAGAGGTAAAACTAAAAAAGGATTTATTAAAATATATAGATATACCTGAATGATCTGTATTATGCTAAAGATAACTTTGATATCTCATAAAAAACAAAATTAAAATTTAAGGGGGAAGACTTAATTAAACAGAAATAAAATTAAATCTCAGTAAAACAAAAGCTGTGATAAGTATAGATGAACTCAGCCAAGAATACCTAGATCAACAATAGAGCATTATCTGCTCCAATACAGAGGGTTTTCAATTTACAATTCAGGATCAGATAGTATCAAAAATAAACTACCTCACTAATATCGTCAAAGAACCTGCAAAGTGCAAAATGACAAATTTTTACCCTTGTTAAACGTTTCTAATTTCTCATCGGTTTAATTAGAAGTTTCATCGATTTTACAAGACGTTTCTCTGTTTATTTTTATGTTGGCTCGTCTCCATTCCCGATTACATCGTTTTGGATCTTTTTAATTATTCACTAGAATCTTCGTCAAACTATTCGAGCAACTGCTGCACTATAAAATGTTTTAGCACCATCGTTAATATCTCACTGGCAGATTTTTAAAATAAGTCATAAATAGTCTGCACCAAAAACAGGATATCTTTTTTTTTAAGACAAGGTTTTTTACCTAGGCTAAAGTTCTAATCTGAGCCAAGAACCATACTCTTTTATCCGGGCTTGGGACTGGCAACAAGATCATTGAAATAATAAATCTACTCAATTATCATGTAGGCGGAGTTAAAAAACTTGCCTTACGTAGATGTAAAACTATTTAGATGTAAAACTATTTAGATGTAAAACTATTTAGATGTAAGCCAAAATTAAAATTTGCAACAAAAATTCAATAATTATGTTTTCAGAAAATCAAGTAAACAATCAACAAAGGGATAATATAAACCTGTCAATATGTGTTTAATTTATTAAGTAAACAATGTAATTTGTATTACTTGAAAGATATCATTTATCTACTAAAACAGACATCCCGTTATAGTTTTTCAAGACGCAGCCGTATTAACATTATAAAGAACTACGACATAAAATATCTAGTTAAATTGCCACCAGAAAAGATATAGAGTAAAAGCATAACTGAAAAATTAACAAACAAAAAAGAAATTCACATATTTAGAAGACTTCGTAACTTTCTGAAATTGCTAAAATTTTTGGAAGATTTTATTTTTCTCGGAAATGAAAGGCACTACACAAAGAGCTGACATAATTAATATTCCAGAAGAAAGATTCAGTTTTCTAGTCTTAGGTTTCTACCGAAACATTTAGGCGTCGAATATCGCTGTGGAACGAGCGCCAGCGACTGGGTTATCACTAAAGGTTTTTTCTATAATACCATTTAACAGCTGTCTCTGAGTATCTATGAGGGCAGATTTTTAATTTGATAACAAAGACAAATTGAACATTGTTTTATTTAATTAGGTATGTAGTAGCTCTTAAACCACTTCAATAAAATCACCAAGAACCTCAACATAATAATTTCCAATAATTTATGGTTGGTTGCCATGAAGACCAGGATACCAGGAACTAGATATCGTAAAACACATTAAGATAGGACGTCTGAGGTGGGACGGCCATGTAATGAGAATGGAGCAAACCGACCCAGCTAGAAAAACGCTCCTTAATAGACCTACTGGTCAAAGACGAAGAGGAAGACCCAGAACAAGATTCCTAAATAACATAGACCAAGATATGAGAAATATGGAAATACGTGCTTCGCGGAGGAAGGCGATGGATAGGGACGACTGAAAAAAAAATCTTGGGAAGCTAGGACCCACACAGGGTTGTAAAGCCAAAATGATATGATGCCATGGAGACAGCGGTATCTCGAATTTCGAGACATATTTATACTGGACGGAGGTTTTAATTAGAAGAGGGCTGTTTTTTTAGTATCACGGTTTATTCGTGAGAAATTATCTTTGTTTTTAATGTTATTTAGTCATTCCGTCTCCCTTTCCAAAAATACATCTATACGTCCCATATGGGTTTACATAATAGTTTTTTATTTTTCGATATAGATATTTTGTTGTCCGGTCCCTTCACTTTCGTTGTAATACCAAACACCCTCTGTAATTCCTTTTTGGCAGGATATCATTGTTATTTTTGCCACGTCGTTACATTTATCCTTCACCCTCTTCTATTTCATGTTATATATGTTTTAGCGAATAACGACTCTATCGACTTTTTAGTATGGCGCAATTTTTGTATCTTCTATATCGTTTTATTAATCGTATTCTTCTCCCTTTTGATATTTTATACACCTTTGTCTAATTATTTATATTGAAAAACCATTCTAACGTTTTTGGAATGATTATATCTTTGTTTTTCTGCATCCTTCATCCTCTCCCGATGTCATAAACTTTTCTTTGATCAATAATACCGAAAAATCTGTCTCGACGCTTTTGTACCAGGAAGTAATCTTTGCTTTTCATAAGATTTGGTAATTATTGGCTGCTTTTGAGTATAATTAAAAATGTTTCTTTTTTCAGTTTATATGCTTGCATTGACTTTCGGTATGTGTATGGATTACTTATTTTGTATTGTCTCGCTTATTGTCGTTTCTATTTTACTTCTACTATTGGTATTTATGATATAGCATTTAAATTCCTCCTAATATTCTATTAACTTTTCGATTTTTAATTTATATCGGAGATGCCTGCCCCTGGTAACCGATAGTTCTTTATTTTCTTTAAAGCAGCTTTAACAGTTAGTTTATTCCAGCTATTAATAAACTAAAGCATGGTAGAAATTTTTGTTGTATATTTTCTGGAATGACAAACTGTTCTGAAACAGTTCATTTAGTAGTTGCAAAGTCATTACAAACTTTGAAACTCTGGAAATTATTAAAACTAATTAAACTACCTATTGTCAAGAATTTCTGATGTTGTGATGGGTAAAAGTACATCAGATTCCTGATTTCAGTATTTGAAATTGTCTTGTGGTCTTTGGCTGGTATAGAAGTCTTGACAATAGCAAGTGTGATCTTTCTGCAATGTCCTCAATCAAAATAATGGTTTTTGTGAAAAAATTATTTAACCCACAGTCAAAGAAAGCTCACACACACACATACATATGATTGGTCATAAATTACACCATCTTTTATTACTTATTTATTTCATTAGAGCAATAGCTTTTGCTAAAAGCCACTAATTTTTGCAAATTTTTGATAGACAGAAAACAATTAGTTCTTCACCACCAGAGTAGGTGGCACCTCTGTGCTCGAACCAAAGTGGTAAGATTTTGGAGACATTAGATTTTTTTGTAGTCTCAGCAATTGGTCTGTGGGAAATAAAACTCTATTTGTTATTTCGTCAAGATTTTGTGACTTCTTCAGGAGAAAACTGTATATTTATTATATGTAAACAAAATGAATACTCCAATACTTACAACTATAAGATTAAAAATTTAAATTTGTAATTTTAATATATATATATATATATATATAATATATAATATATATATATGGGATAAGTTAAATAAAAGTCTGACTGTATTTTATAATTTTATTTACTTATATATACTGAAGACTTATAACTGCATTATGATCAACTGGAGCAATTTTTATTAACAAAAAAACATTCAAGGTTACATCGTAAGCTCCATTATAGCATTCACTATGTCATTTTGATTATTCTTGAGCGCCTTAACTGCTTTAGATCGACTAACATTTGCCTGAGACATGACCAACTCTACATCTTTTTCCTCTACTCCAGATTCGTCAACCTAAAAATAAAATTATAATTTATAAATATTATGAAAGATGTATACAGTGTAGTCTACAAATTATATTTAAAAAAATCCACATACCTCTTCATCTTCTGATTCTTCAGCTATTGGTGCCACAGATGTGGTTGTTGTACCAGCTGCATTATCTCCAGCAGGACTGACTTCTTTGAATTTCTCAGCTGCAGCCACCTGAGCTTGTTGTGAAAGATCTTCAATTTTTGCTTCACCAAATACAATGTAGGTGTCACTTACAGGGTTTTTGTATACATCTGGTTTGTTTATGACAAAAAGAATATTTTTTGACTTCCTAATTGTTACCCTGTTTACTCCTTGTACCTAAACAACAATAATGACATAATATATATACTGGTGTAAAAACAATTTACAGAAAATACCATTTTGCCAGTAAAACCAATTTGTTGCAAGTAATTATTTCACGCTGACTTCCCATTAATAAGAAAACATCCAAGTCTTTTGTTGAAAGTATTGCATACTACATGGAATATTAAATTGTCATTTTAAGTGTCACCAAATACACTTTGTAATTTTTTAAGGATAAAATTTGATAAGAACTCAGAAATTTTTAAATTTTTTACAAAATTTTATTTTGCAAAGTATACAAGCAAACCTTACTTGTAACCATAAAATGGGTTTTATGCAAAAATGGTAGTGATTAAATTACATGAACGATAATATGAAACAATCAAAATATTTTAGTTGTATCCAATTCTTAGTAAGCAAAACATGATCAAATTCATATATGCTTGTGGAAAAGTTGGATTTTACTGTATGTCCCTTTTGACACCCAAGTTCATATTGTATAATAAATTCAGGTAACACAGGGACCACAGAGAGATACACACTATTATTTTTAAAATACAGTTTTATAACAATGAGTTTAGAAAATACAATTTATGGCAACTAGTCTAGTATATATGTATTAACAAATGTAACAAAGAACTCTTACTAAACAAAATAGGGACAGATTTAGTAAACATCAACTAAATAAATGAGAAACTAAAGCTTATTCATTTACAACAAAAGATCTTAGTTTTACTATATTCCAAATATGTATTGAAATCGCTTTTACAGACATTATAGTGAAATCCTTAAGACAACCAATCAATACGATTGTTAAGGTGGGCCATATTAACAGGCTTCATTGAACTGTAAATGGGACATTCAAATAGTAAATGTTCAACTGTTTTGTGTTACAAATAGTACAAATTTGAGATGGTTGAATATAATATGATATACCATTATAGATAAATTTTAACACAGCAATTAGATGTTTTAAGTTGTGCCACAGTACAAATTTATTTTATAGGAATTTGAATTTCTAGATATTGCTGTACCATGGTATCTACGGATGAATGTTTGTAAATAAGTGAGAATGTTGATAGGAAAAATGCTTGCATGTCTTCTTGATGAATATACATATATCCATATTTTTTGAACATATTTTTCTTATTTTTTAACAATCAATTAGAAATGTTAGCCTCCCAAGAGAATTCATAAGCTAACATTTGAAAATAATGCTTAATTTGTGTGACTCAGTTGTATATGTTCCAATTTACTGAACTAAATTTTATATCCAATGTTTTTTAATGGCATAGACTAGATGTCAATCAGCCAGTCACAATGTGACAACTAATAGATCAACCAAAAGTTTGATGACCAAAAGTCCATAAAATAGCAATAACAAAGAGTTATTTATATAATAACTACAAATAAATATTCATTCAAATAGATGAAACATGCCTTAAATGAATCTTCTCAACTTTCTCAAGCTTGTGTTCAGCTATGCAGTACCCACAGTAATACTTACAGGTTTAAGACCCAATTTGGACATATATTTTTCTTGCTTTTTTCTCTCCTCTAGACTGTTTGGCCTTGGAAACCATATCCATGGGCAAACCAGCAGCGGCAGCTCCAGGGAATGTAGCTGAAGCTGCGCTTGCAGTTCCAGCATCTTCCAATTCAGGGATGTCTTCATCTGAGTCACTGTCTTTGAGGATTCACTTTGTTCAGGTTTTATCTCTGAAACCACGGTTTTTGTCTACTTCAGTCATTTCTGGCATTCTTTATAACTACGAATTAAAAGTAATATTAATACACTTCATGCAAAAGAACATTGAATGTTTGATATATAAAAAAGTGTCAGCCTGCCAAGAGTTAATTCATAAAATGTCATTAGAAGTTGCGAAACCTTGGAACGATATCATCATCATATACGGTAACAAACAATAGTTTGTTTAAAAATGTTAATATTGGGTAAAATAGATGCATCTGCAAAACCTACTTTGACAAATAAAACGCTATATTAAATAAAGATGTCTTAGATAACGCAAAATACCTTTTTCGGCTTTTGTTATTGCAGATCAAACCGCTTTTCGTTGACAGGAAGGAGGAAAGATTAAAGGGAGGGGAGCAAGAGCAATCGAGAAGGAAGGCAACGATCAGAACTATTGTCGATTCAAGGTCCGCACATAAAATTTTTCAGATTTTCATATACATAAATTCATTATAAGAAATATATTATAAATTGATTAAAATATATATGGGAAAAAAATACTATCGTAATTTTAGATAACATATATGTAGTTTTTCATTATGATAGTGGAAGGTTCTTGGTCAAAATTTGGAGAGAAAAAAAAAAAAAGAAAGGATACTTGCTACTTCATCCTTTACTGAAGACGTCTGAGTTCATCATCAGTGCATCTAAAGCTACTTAAATGAGCATACAACCTCAGAACAAATTAACAATTGCTTTCTTATTCAGTGATACAACTATAGCGAAAATTACAAAACTGACTTGGTTCTATTTTTTTCTCATAAAGAACTAATGCCTGGTTGCACCATACATATCTTAAGCTTAAGAAGTGCCTTAGATAGGCCTCAGCTCAGACTGATCGACAGACCACGACCAACCGTCCGACGGCGATCAACTAAATTTTGTATTTTTATGTTTAAGAATATAAAGAATATTTTAGAATCGAAAATTATGGTGCAACGTAAGTGAGAGTTAAGGCAGCCCTAGCTATAAGCAGAGCTGGGCTAAGCTGGAGCTTAAGATCTATTGGTGCAACCAGGCATAAACCATTTAATTTTTATGGTTCATTAAACTTTTGCTCACTGTTACATTTTTGAGCTACATATCTTTTTATGGTAAATCTTTTGCGATTTTCTCAATGGATGTACGCCCATTTAACTAATTTTTAAATCGACTGAATTGAATGAGATAAAATTGAAAAATTGACTGCTCATACAAGAAACAAATAAACAAATAATATATAATTGATAAAGGATTTCTACTGAAATTTCTCATGAAATGATTGATTAATCGACTTTAAATCGAATTAAAACTTTTATCCAGCAACAGAAGTAATTAAATATAGTTGGTAGAACTGATATATTCTCTATCAAATGTCAAGTTTGGTGGTTTTGGTTTTGCGCATGTTTTGCGGTTTTGCTTTTTTAGTTGTTGTTTTGACGTTTGAGGTGTATTTTGTATGCTATGAAATGAGCTCTTTAAAAAGGAGACGTAACTGTAGCTTTCATAGTTTTAAAGGAATTTTGTTTGTAAACTTGTGGGTTAATGTTTTTTAGTATCATGTATTTATACAAAGGTAAGTCGTATTTCACGATATTATATATTATATTTATTAAAGTAGACACATACACCTTTAACACTTTACCCCTTTGCCGCTAGAAACTAGTAACAATTCAATTATACCAAAATACGGAAATATAATACAAAATATAATTATACCAAAATACGGAAATATAATATTTTATATACATATTAAAAATAATGTAGAGATTAAGGTTTAGTAAAATAAAATTAGAGTTAACAAGTTTAAATACAGGGTTTTAATTCTTGATGAATCTCTACAGTTGCAACTAAGTGGTTATATACCTACATATTGATATAACACAATCTTCAAATTTTTTAACAATTATGCTCATTTTATTTTACAAAACTATTGATAAAGGCTAGAAATTATTTAAATTTTAAGTTGTATCATTAATTGACTTCAAATATACTTATTATTCAATCGGTGACAATTTAAATGGAATTATTAGCTGTATGAATATACCCAGAAATCTATTTCAATATCACTATATCCACCACCCAGAGTAAACTTACTTTATTACTTTTTCTGTTTCAAATTAGATTCTGCAGACTCTTCGACCAATCGAACTTGGAGTCAATTCTACTCGATTCCAGTACTTTAAATGCCACCAGGCTATCCGATATAGTGTTTATAGATTTGTCCCTGCAGTTCTTTATTAGTTCCTGGAGATACATCTTTATAGCATTAAATTTCCGCTTGGAAGATAGCAGATCCATTTAAGATTTCATCAAGTTTAACATTGGTTTAAAGCCCCCTTTGTAGCAGCACTAATCTACCAATATGAGATTCATTTTATTCAACTCCCATTCGTTCCCTTCTTAGAAAGACGATGGTAAAC